>CAUYRH010040116.1:0-68498 GCA_963574655.1 Perodicticus potto | reverse complement strand
AGATTCTGACCAGGTCATGGAAGAAGCCCAAGTGCCCATCAACCCATGAAGGGATCAATAAATTGTGGTATATGTACACTGTGGAATATTATGCTGCCTTAAAAAAAGATGGAGACTTCACCTCTTTCATGTTTACATGGACGGAGCAGGAACATATTCTTCTTGGCAAAGTATCTCAAGAACATAAGAAAAAGTATTCAATGTACTCAGTCCTACTATGAAACCAATTTATAGCTTTCATAAGAAAGCTATAACCCAACTATAGCCCAAGAAGAAAGGGAAAGAGAAGAGGGAGGGGAAGGGAGGGAGGAGGATGGGTGGAGGGAGGGCAATTGGCGGGATCACACCTGCGGTGCATTTTACAAGGCTACATGTTAAATTTACTAAGTGTAGAGTATAAATGTCTTAACACAATAACTAAGAAAATGTGAAGGCTATGTTAACCAGTTTGATGAAAATATTTCAAATTGTATATAAAAACAGCACATTGTACCCCATAGTTGCAGTAATGTTACACAGTATGATTTAATTAAAAAAAATTCTGAAAAAAGCCATATTAAGATTCTGTAAGAATACAATATAATATGTAAGACACTGTCTGACTAAGTTGTGTCACACAGTCTGCTGCCACCTAGGCCGAGCCAAGTTCAGCTGTGAGTTGTAATCACTGCTGGGCAATTCTGGGAAGAACCAGGACTCCTTGGATAAGGGGTCCTGAGAGTGAGAAAGAACCCCTTTTCTTTAGATCGCTGATAACACTGAAGAACAAAGAAATTAAAATCTAGGATGTCTGAGGAGGAAAATAACAGGCTTCAATGTTGTTATATAGCAAATTTTGTAGTTTTAGAAAAAAATTTCTTTATTGAAGAAAGAAAGCTTATCTTTAAACCCCCCAAAAAAATGAAAATAAGGATTTAGCAAAGAATTTCTTTAATCCAGGAATATCCATTCATTAATATTTCTTGGACATCTAATATGTGTGCAAGGACATAAACTATTGAAATTGAAATTTCTCCCCAATTTAAGTTTATGAAATTATGTAAATTTAACAGAGGATAGTCTAAATCTAAAAGTGTTCTAACAAGTAATTCAAAATAATAACATCCCCTGGTTATAATTATTTAACAGTCTCAAAATTATAGAATCATACATGAAAGACCCCATGACAGGTAAGCCATGTTTATTTATCACCAAATGCATTTCCATAGATTAATCTCATAACAAAAGTCATGAAATTCAAAATTTTAGCTCAATTTAAGCCACAATCCTCTAGCATTGTTAGAGAGAGAAATAAGATTTTTAAACAGTTTCTGGAAACAGATTAGCAGCTCATATCATTAATATTCTAAAGCAGTCCTCTGAGACTCAGTATAGACAAATCATTGATTTTCACATTTATCTTACGTGGGACTTCTGTAGTCACTTCAAGGTGTCTTCATGTAATCCACTCATACCAGAGAATGTTTTCAAGGATATTCTAAATAATTAACCTTCTCACATTGGAGTTCAAGTGTCTCTCTGTGATAAAGCACTTGAGCATCTCAAAAGCATAATTATAAGTATACCTTTGAGAGTTGGGAAATATCAAATTCTCAAAATGAGTGTGAATATTAAAACTGATATAGCAGCAACTAGTTACTATGAATTTTCTCCATTACCTAGCCTGGTGGATTGTGTCAGTGAAATATAACTCTGCTTAAAAGAATCCACATAATTTCTGATTGCCATTCTCAATCCTCAGTCTTAAATTAATTGTAGTATTTCAAAGGCAAAGCCAGCAAAATCCTTTGACTTCCTTTTTTCTTTTCTCCTACGCTGAATCAGTTATATGCCAATATAAGATCACATCTAAAGGAGATTTCTTTTTTTATAGATAAACAGAAATGATTTGGGGGAATAAATAATGCATCAATTGAAAATAGTAAAAAGGAATCTTTGTAAAATAAGAAATCATTTAACCATGACCAACTTATAAATATATGTAAGTTTAATAAATCTTACATATAGTAGTTTTAATGTGCAATCAATTTTGAGTACTTGACATTGTGCAAAATGCCTGAAACCCCAAAGATGTCTTTGATAAAAAGCCTTTCTGACTTAACTGCAGAATTGGTAATGTTTTCATTACCAATATCTTAAAATGTAGCTTCTAAAATACAATTTGAATATTTTCATAATATTTTAACCAACAAAATAATCTAGTAACCACAATATTTTCCTAAAATCTTATTCTAAGAGAATCATAAAGGAAATCATTCAAATAACAATCAAGACCATCCTATGAGAATGGTAATTTTACTATCTGCTACCTCTAGCACCAGCATATGTGACACTGACAAGAAAACAAAATGTTTTTTGATGATATATGTAGTCTGAATATTTTAGGAAGACAAATATCTAATAAATAATAAATTCTTTTCTTTTTTGACTTTTTTTATTAAATCATGGTTGTGTACCTAAATGCAATCATGGGGTACAATGTGCTGCTTTTATATACAATTTGAAATATTTTCATCAAACTGGTTAACATAGTCTTCGTGGCGTTTTCTTAGTTATTGTGTTAAGACCTTTATATTCTGCATTTAGTAAGTTTCACCTGTATCCTTCTAAGATGCACCGTAGATGTGGACCCATCAATTACTCTCCCTCCGCCCATCCTAAATAATAAATTCTATCTGGAGGTTTTTCTAGCATGTTTAAAATTTTTGACTCTAGTAAATTGATTATTATATCCCTACTTGTGGTGGAAAATATAGATCTGTGTCTCAGACAAAGATCATTTCACAGTATAAAATGCAACCATCATCCACAAAATCTTTCAGTAGCTCTCATATACTGAGTTGTATCAAAAGTCTTTGTCATGCCGGCAAAATCCCACATGGTCTGAGCCTCCACTCCTATCACTTTGGCCTCGTCTCTGCCTAGGGCACCAACTATCCCTGGTCTGCTTCTCTCCTTCAGCTCTGGCTTTCTCACTTTGCACCAGAGCATTGCTCATTCTCTTCCCTCTTCTTAGCATGCCCTCCTTACTTCCTTTAGATTTTTGTTCTGATGTCATTATTTTCCCTTTTTAAAAAACTGCTATTACCTACACCTTTCTTGTCCATTCTCCTTATCCTATTGTTGTTGTTTGTTTTTTATAGCACTTATCAGGCTTTTGGCATGCTTGTCCGACTATTTTGTGTCTTCTGCCTATAGAATATGTACTTTTCTAAGAGAGAAATTTTACCTTATTGATAGTGATACAGCCAATGCCTTAATGCAGTACCTGGAACTCAGGGATAGTTCAATAATTACGTTTTCAATATATAAATAAATAAAATCAATTTTAAAAATCAAACACAAATATTAGTTTTCATATCTAGTGTTACGGTTTTTGGTTGTCTAAAATTCTGCTTTGTTTTATCTTGAGACTTCATCCTACCTATAACGAATTCTTTTTTACTAAAAATTTTCATTTTACTTATAAGTCTAATAAATAAACAAATACCAAAGTTTGACAAACACAATAATCAGGGCCATCTATAGCAAACTAATTTAAATATCAACACAAAGATCAAAACAATAAGAAAACAGAACAGTAGAAACCATTTTGCAGACTATGATTGTTCTCTCCAATGACCTCACCACCATCTCCAAAAGAAGGGACGAAGGAAGGAAGGCAGGAAGGAAGGAAGGAAGTTACATAAACTTTTAAACTAAGCATATAGTTTTAAGACTAACATTTTTCTGATCCCTAGTTTTGCCTGCTGTCTCATGTTTGTATTACTAGAGAGAATAGTCCACTCAGTGAATGTGCAGTCTTTTGGTATGTGTATCATTACAAATGGAGGCAGTAATGACCCATTATGAGAAATCCAGCTCCTCTGCAATTGCTAAACACAATAGCAAATTCCTTTCTAGGAATGCATGTACTCTTACATTAAGACATTGCTCCTCAGTATGTACAAAATCTACTTCAATTTCTAATAGTTTTCTTACTCATTTGATCTTTACTCATTTATTCCAGTATTTCCAATGGATAACATATGTCATTCACATGTATAATAAGATGGAATCTAATTGAGATGCCTTCTCTAATCACATTTCATGCAAACTATACTTGTGGTCTATTAAATAGTAGAACTGTAGTCCTTGAAGTTTATTCTCCAATGGACATTTGAGAGTCTGAATTGGTAGATGGACTAGGGAGGAATTGATGTAGGACGGATAATAAGACTGAATATCAAGAGAGACCTACTGTGTGATCTCTAGACAGCTGGCAATGGAAGAGTCGGCATTACCTGTGATCCAATTCAAGTCACCCAAATACCCAATATGGCTTATTACATCCAAAAAATAATTTGGAGTAGTAAATTACATAATTATCAATTATAATATGAAAAAGAAAATAAATTTCTAAGAAAATTAAACCAAGTAAGAATGGGAGGTGAGGATCTGTTTTAAGAGGAATGATCAGGGATGCCCTCTCAGAAAAGGTAACATGCAAATGGAGCCTGAAGGATTCAATGGTGTCAGTCAAGAGAGTTGCAGAGGGAGGAGAGAGAAAATATGGGCCAAGTGTCAGGGGCCGAGAAGAACTTGGCATGTTTGAGGAAGTAAAAGCAGCCCAAAATGTCAGGAGCACAGGAAGCAAGAAGGAGAGAGGGGAAGGCAGACAGGGCCTTGTCATAGCCTAAAGAGGTCTTTAGGCGATAACAAGACATTTAGGCATGATTCCAACAGAGCAGCACAAGTGTTATAAACAGAGGACCACAAATGGATTTATGTTCTAAGAACGTCATTCTAGCTGCAGTATGGAGATTGGATTAGAGGGGACTAAGAGACGATAAGGGAATGTGTTGGGCTAGTCCTAGTGAGAGAAGGTGTTGACCTGGAAGAATGTCACACCAAATGTCTGTGTCCCCCTAAAAGCCAATTTCTAAATGTTATGGTATTAGGAGGTGGTGGACTTGGGGAAGTTGGGCAATAGGGAGCCCTTATAAATAGGATTATAATACTTACAGAAAGAGAAAAGAGCCCAGAGAGATCACTTGCCCCTTCACCATGTGAGGACACAGCAAGAAGACAACAGTCTGCCAGGCCTTGACCAGAGGCTGAACCTCCTGACACCCTAACCTTGAACTTTCCATCCGTCAGAAACATAAGAAACAAATTTTTCTTATTTCTAAGCCATTCAGTGTTTTTGCAGTAGCATTCAAAACAGATGAAGACAGAAAAGATGTTAGCGAAATATAATAAAAATGGCTATATTGGAGACATTTTGGAGGAAGAATTGTTAGACTGAACTGATAGATTAGATGCAAGGTATGAGGGAAAGGGATAAATCAAGGATGGCGCTTATATTTTTGATTTGAGATACTCAGAGGATGATGGTAGATTACTAAAACGAGAAAAACTGCTGGCGCGAGGAGTGTGAAAGGAATAAGAATATGGTTAGAAGGAAAAATCAAAGATGGAATTGGTGAAACCTCCGAGTGTGGCTGCTGGTAGACAGTTGGATAGACAGATCAGTAATTCAGAGGAGAGGCTAGACTGGGAATCAAAATCTGTTTGGTCCTATGTCTGGACACACATTGGAATTATTCACAAGGATAGAGGAGCTGTGTGTTGAGAGCAACACAGTGTTACTCTTCTGCAGTCAAGCAACATGCTGACATTTCCAGCCACATCCATCTGTCTCTCTCCATCCAACAGTTCTAAAGCAATAAAGGTGAAATCCACCTGAATTGGCAAGTACCTAAATATGTGCCTCTCTCTCTTTCCTCCCCCACACCCCTCTCTCTCTTTCTCTCTTTCTCTCCCACCTTCCTCCTGTTGTCCTCTCTCTCTTTCTCTCCCTGTCCCTCACCCCTACCTCTTGATTTCCAAGTTCCCTACCCTCCACCCCCATCCATTTGGTTTCTTTGTATACACAACCAGTAGGAAAATCTGAAAACCAGTTCTGAAGTATCTGTGAGTGAGCACACCTTACCCAGATCAGCTCACTAGAGTTCCCTGCACTGTGGCTGAGGACCCAAGACCAGCCAAAAATAAAGGATTACTTTCCTCTATGTGGCATTTTTCCTTGTGAATATGCCCTCTGTAAGGAAGGCTGACTATGATCTGGCATAAATTCTAGATATACTGGATGACCCCACGTCATTATTAGTCCTGATAAAGCTAAAATTTCTTTGTTTAATTTCATCTTGTACCTGTCAGATGGTTGCCTCCTCTGCTGATTGACTTGCAGAATTTAATAATTAACACATTCACTTTATATAATTTACTGTCCTTTTGGCCTGCGCTCTTAGTGAATATGGATACTCTGCTGACTCTTTTTAACCTGAAACAGATCTGGGCACCTGCTTCTGGGCTGCTGCCCATCTTGGCTGTGGAGTTTTTTAAATGCTCAAGTGATTGAAGTGCATCTTTACGATTGAAGGGTACTCCTCATCTGTAAAGTCATTTACAAACTTTACTGACCAAGCTGTACATTTCTGAGTTGGAATTTAATCTAAAGAGCCTTCTGCAAAATGAGTTCAATCCTTTATTAATCATGGGCAGTGGTCAGATTTATTTGGTTTATGGTAATTTGCATTATTTGCTTCTTATACCCTTTGGTTCCTTCCACACACTGCTGTGCTGTGTTGCTGAAGCTGGGAAATCACTCATTACACTCTAATCCCGAGGTGAGAGCATTTTGGTTGCATATGAAATGTCTTCTTAATATGAAAATCTCACCATTCATGCATGCACGTAGTCTACATCCACGTGATGCCGTACAGTGAGTCCTGCCCAGACATCTATTCATAAATCTCTGCGAAGTTATGATGTTCCAAAACATTAAGCCAAAAGCATGCTTTTCTCCATTTGGCCGCAGACACTGTGTGACTCCCCTCAGCCTCCTACTGCAAACATGGTTTATGTTTCATTTTCCAATGTCCCCTAATGCTAACAAAATGGTATGCTAGACCCTACTGCTCTTACCCTAGAGTACAGTCTATTATTTAAACATAGCAAGAATGTCAAATTATTTTAATCAACACTACATACCATTTTATGATTCCTTCCAAAAAATAGGATTTTTTTCCAACTAAGGTATAGAGAATCAATGATCCAAAATTCTATGTATTAAAGAAAAATAAGCTTAAACTTCTATCCTAATTAGCAAGCCTGGAGGCTCTGCTTTTTTGTTAAATAATAACAATACAATGAATTGGAGTACTGTTTTAAAAATAAATTGCACCTCCATTAAACTCCAGCAAATGCGCGGTTTCACATGGATGAAGTGTAGGAACTTTGAGCAGGGATTATATGCACATCCATTAGTATCTGAACCCACATCTAGACTTGTCAGGTAAGATCAATACATTCACTTCATGTTTGCATCACAAAGTAGCAGGAGGGCTTTTGGCTGGATAAGATAATACCCAGAGTTGAATCCTAGTGTATCAGAAGATAAAGCACTCAATTGTCCAAGAGATTATAAAATTTATGTTTTAGTACCTTGTAGACATTAACCATATAGACATTAGACCAGATAAGAGAAAATGTACAATCTTGAGAACAAAAATATAACACTAAGTCACTCATTTATGCTTGTTGAAGATTTTTCTCAAGAAAGCATATAAAAATGACAAAGGTTGCTACAGTATGCAGACAAGAAAATATATAGCCTAGTAATAAAGTCACGAAATATGTTCTATATTGACAAATGCTCTCCTCAACCCATAAATTGTATGCAAGGAAGATTAAATAATTCCTACATGACAGAATTTGTTAAAAATAAAATGTATATAAATCTTCACATTCTTTTTTAAACTAATTTCCTTTGCATTTGTTCAAAGAAGATCAGGAGCAACAATAATTGCCCTATTTATGACTCTGCTACCTACCTGTTCTTTTTTTATTATTATTAAATCATATGTACATTAATGCAGTCATGGGGTACAATGTGCTGGTTTTATATACAATTTGAAATATACCTACCTGGTCTTAATTTGTCTAGTGAGAAATAAATGTTCTAGAAATCAAATTAAACTATAAAATTATTGAATATCACAATAGGAACCTTAAAAGTTTTCAGGTCTGTAGTACTTAACAGAAGATAAGCAAGTTTATTTTTTAAAAATGCTTTTAAAATTTTTTGAAGGTTTTGATTGATAAATATATTTTTCCTTTTATCCTAACTCTACTTTAATCCTGGGCATATTTCTCTGGGGTTCAGGACACCCCACTGATTCCAAAAGCTGCTTCTCAGGAGCCTTCTTAGAAGTATTCCAGAATTTGCCAAATGTCAAGAAGAAAGGTTTAATTTCAAGAACTTGATTCAAATTATTTATATTGAATCCCTTTTATAAGTATTGATATATTGTAGAGAATGAGATATTTCAGAAAAATGCAAAAGAGTATTTCAAATAATGCACGATGCCTTTTATTATTTAGTTCTTCTCTAGATAATTTGTACAGTGCACACCCCAGTGGGAACTTGCTCATATAATCTCCTTTCCTGCTATGAGATTGTTGCCAAGTACAATGGAGCAGAAGGCCACTCAGATGGTACTGGACAGGCAGAGCAGTAAAAGCCAAAACAAAACATTTCAGGTTTAAAGATGTGCTCGCTTAGCATTGAGCTCTTGCTGGGGAATAATTTGCTGATTTGCCTTAAGTTACTGCAGCTCTTCCCCAAATCTGAATAATCTGCACATCTCTGGTCAATGTGAAGTTTCAATATAGAACAAGCTGTGAATGTTACAATGATCCCTAAATTCTCTAATGTAAGTACTTCCCCTAACTCCTTGAGGAGCACTCAAGATGGTATTTGGCACTGAACTCAGGTTGTAATCTTTGGTTTCACCCTAGCCACTAACGAGAAAGAAGATGATGAGTGCATGGGTCATCAGGAACACTAACACTAACATTGTAAACAATAAGCATTTATTTGGGGAAGGAATATAAAATGAGACCATGTGAAGAAAAAAATAGAGTGCTTGCTCAGGATGCTTTTGTGTAAGAAGATTATCCCATCAACACCCAAAAATGTAGGAGCATGGGGGATGGGTCGTGCCTCTAGGAAATCTGGTGTGATCTAAGAGCATCAACAAAGAACTAGGAACATCTATGCCGGAAAATAACCTGGCAGGTAACAAACAACAGAGCCTCTTGTATAATCCTGTACTAATAACCACGTCAGCATTATGTGTTCCCCTTATCTTAACGTCAGCTGTGCCCTCACAGTATGGCTCAGCAAAAGGGTTGAAAATTGTAATATCTCCTTCATTTGAAAACACCTAGCAAAAGTCAGAAAAGCAAGAGCAGACATTGTTTGAGTAATTCACAAGGATAGAGAAAAGGGATAAACAGATTCAGAATATGTGCATGGTAAACACTCAAGCCAGCTAAACTCCAAACTTTAATCCCCAGGTTTACATGCTTCGTGGGAGATTGGAAGAGAGCATCGTAGGAAAGAAGTACAAGGAGGTTACCCAAAGTCAAAATACTGTCTATATAATCTGAGGTTGAGATGTATGCCTATCAAATAGGACCACAAAATGCAATTAAAAAAATCTGAGAAACACAAAACCAACTACCTATTTTCTCTTGGATCCTATTAATTTAAAGCCAAATCAAATAGTGGCTGGGTCTGCCCCAGGCATTCTCTCTGAGTTTGTTTCCTAGCAAAAGGAGCCATGCCACAGTCAGATTCAGAGCCTCTGAAAATGGATTGCTGAAGTCAGTGAACGTATCTATTCAGATAGGAAGACCCATCCTAAATTTTCTGACATTTACCAAAAGAGGACAAGATGTCCAGCACAATTGAGGTATGTTGTAAAACAGGGGTCCTCAAGCTTTTTAAACAGAGGGTCAGTTCACTGTCCCTCAGACCATTGGTGGGCCGGACTATAGTTTAAAAAAAAAAAACTATGAACAAATTCCTATGCACACTGCACATATCTTATTCTGAAGTAAAAAAACAAAATGGGAACAAATACAATATTTAAAATGAAGAACAAATAAAGTTAAATCAACAAACTTACCAGTATTTCAATGGGAACTATGGGTTTGCTTTTGGCTAATGAGATGGTCAATGTCTGATTCCATATTTGTCACTGCTAGTCGTAACAAGTGGTGCAAGTGTGCATCAGTTGGTCTAAATTTGGTTGGAGATTTCAGATGTTTCATTCTGGGAAAAGTCTGTTCACAGACAAGTGCTGCCAAAGATGGTTGCCATTTTGAGTGCATGGTTCCTGAGATTAGGATATGTCTCAGAGGGGAGAGATGCATAGAAATTAGGAAGGCTACTTGACTTGAATGCTTCTTTCAGAGAGTCACCATTCTGCAAGTTCAGCCAGTTCCACTTGGTAAATTGTATCCATATTTTCTTTCTTTTTTTTATTTAGAGATACTTTATTTTTAAAATAGGTCACAACACTAAGATTTTGGCCCATTTTGCCACTGTCCAAGCTACAATTGCTTGTTGAGCAGGGGAGAGGTGCTCTTTCATAGCATGTCTGAAAAGTGAATAAAAACCTATATAAAACAAATATTTAAATAGTTTCCATAGGAACACAGGTAAGTGTGACCCCTTCTCCTAATCTTAAATATTGCTGGATCTATGCCAACTCTACTCTTACAAAGACATTTCAAAACTAGCAATAATTAAGTTAAATGGTCCCCCCATATCCCTTAATTCAAGCTAAACTCACAGTTAAAAGATACAGAATGATATCTACACATTAATACTAGCTGCAGCACAAGTTTCATTTCATTCCACTTTCCCAAGCACAAGACACAGGCACAGTGCCAACATCCTGCTTTTCTACTTCGGGTAGGTAGTCAGGGTTCTGGATTTGCTGCACGAGTTGCCATGTCGGTCCTGACATCACATAGTAGTCGGCCTCTGGATTCCATTGAAAGTAGAAGCTGCAGCTACAGTGTAAGCACCCATATTTTCAAAGAGCATCCAGTCACTCACATGCATTTTTGGCAGGTCACAGCGCTCAACTATCCAGTGAAGGCCATCGCATGTTGGTCCCCATATGCTAGATGAATAATGCTTCTCATCTGGTTTAGGTCTCTTTTGCAGAAGAGACTTTACATGAGCATGATAATAAAGTATGCGATTAAACGATCCATATACTCCATCATTGACATAAGACATAAAGGTTTATTCACTGGGCTCATCTTCATCATCGGAGCCTGTTCCTTTAATACAATTCTTTTGGCAATGATATTAACTGCAAGTGTGAAGGCTCATGCAACATAGTATCTGTCTGGCTCAGCTATTATTCTCACTCCAGAGTCTGATTCAAAGTACTTGTCCAATGCTGGGTTGATTACAACAGTGATCTCTTCAGATTTAAGCTTCACATCCTCAGATACAGGAAAGCCACTGCCAATATCAAGCAGGTACATGCTGAAACCAACCTCGGATCCCATGTCAAAGACACAGTGTGCATCAGAGATTTCCTGCATGAAGGTCTCAGGATCAGTACAGCCACTTCCTATGTGGAAGCTGACACCAATGACATCAATATTTAGCTCTGTTGCCCATTCCAAAATAAGTCTGCTGGTTTTGAGTATTGCACCAAATTTAACACTGAGTCGACAGACTGCTTTGGAATCATCAGTGGCAATCTGCAAAACCAACTTGGCCTTTGGATGTGCTCTGGCAACTTTCATCAACTCGACTTCACTGTCAAAAGTCATCCTCTGGACCCCATTATTGGCAGAGTACTTAATTTGAGACACTTGTTTACAAGGATTTGCATAGATAATCCTCTCTGGAGGCACCCTGAGACTTTGCACCAAAAGTCTTGTATTTCAGTCTTGTTAGCACAGTCAAATCCTGTCCCAATGGCAGCAAGGGTCTTCACAATGACTTTACTGTCATTACATTTGACTGCATAAAAGGGAGTGACACGAAGAAGAGCTTTTAGCGTCTTTGATGTTTCTTCAGAACATCTCCGAGGTCTGCTACATAGAAGGCATCCTTATCACAAGAAGAGGAAACTTCACTGATTTTTTGGTCCAGAATGTCCTTGGCAGTAAAACCTTCATCAAGCAAGTGGCAGTCCACCTCTTCATTACTAATGTTGTTCATGGTTTCTTGACGTTTCTTTGAAAAAGTAAGAGATGGAATTAAAAAAAAATACTTCCAGCTTCTCCCAAAGGCAATTCTCCAGGAATTCTGAATCTCACTGCATGTGTCCTCTGAGCAACAGTGGAAACGTTCTTAGAGCAACTGAGTGCTGCAGGCCAGCCCCATGGAGAAGCTGGAAATCCGCACCCATGCAGAGCAGGAGCCAGAGGCTCAGGAGCGCTCGGCCGTTCCCACTGCACCCGTCAGCACCTGGCTCCCACCTGCCATAGATGCGGGCCCAAGGTGGTGCCAGAGCAGCTGGCAGAGGGGCGGCCAGGGCGGTGACTTCAGGAACTTACCTCCACATTTTCAATGTCAATAGAAAATGGGTTATGAAAAAGCTGTATGTCCTGTTCATGGAGATGAAGCTCTTTAAATCTAAACTGGAACTCCTTTTGCAACTTTTCCAGTGACTCCACATGTTTTGTTTGGGAATGCAACCAATGGTTTTTCCACTAACAGATTTTCCAGGCCCGGGATGAGTCAGCTGCTAAACAGGACAGACAGCAGAGGCAAAAACACCTGGAGGCCAGATAAATGTCCTCGGCGGGCTGCATGTGGCCCATGGGCCATAGTTTGAGGACCCCTGCTGTAGGTTTTCAATTTACTCTGTTGATTACTTTATTGCTGTACAGATGCTTTTTAAGTTAGTCAAGCATGGGAGGTTGTGCAGAACCTTTCTAATTTAATCAATTCCCAGTTATTTATTTTTGTTGTTGCTATATGCACCTTTCAGATATTAGTCATAAATTCTTTGCCTGATCTGATATATAAAAGAGTTTTCTCTATATTTTCTTCTAGAATTTATATGGTTTCATAACTTACATTTAAGACTTTTATTGATCATGAGTTAATTTTTCTAAATGGAGGGAGATAAGAGCCCTGTTTCATTCTTTTGCAGGTGGTTATCCAATTCCCCAAACCATGTATTAAATAGAGCTTTCCTTCCCCAAGGGATGTCATTATCTCTTCTGTTGGAGATCAGTTGGTTATAGGTAGATAGTTTTATTTCTGGGTTCTTTATTCTGTTCCCTTGGTCTATGTCTCTACTTTTATATGAGTATCATGTTGTTTTGGTTACTATGGCTTTGGCAGTAATTTAAACTCAAGTCATGTGATGCCTCCAGGCTTTTTTTTTTTCTTAAGATTATTTTGTCTATTCAGGCTTTTTCTTGGTTCCAAGCTAAGCACAGAATCCTTATTCTAGATCTGTGAAGTTTGTTGTCTATATTTTAATCAGAATTGTGATGAATCTGTAAATCACTTTGGGTACTATGGACGTGTTAACAATATTGATTCTACTGATCCATGAGCGTGATATGTTTTCCCATTTGTTCTAGTATTTCATAGTTCTTTTTATAAGGATCTTCCTTGGTTAAAATTATTCCTAAATATTTTATTTTCTTTGTAGATATTGTAGAATGGTGTTGAGTCTTTAGTTTGAATCTCAGCTTGGTTGCTATATCAATATAGAAATGGTACTGAGTTGTGTACATTAATTTAGTAGCCCGAGACTTTGTTGAATTTATCAGTTCTAAGAATCTTTTGGTGGAGTCATTGGGACTTTCTAAATATAAGAAGTCATTTTGTTAAAAAGGCACCTGCACTCAAGTGTTTATTGTAGCATAATTCACTATTCCAGAGATGTCAAATCAATCTAAGCACCCATCAATTCATAAGTGGAATAAGAAAATGTGGAATGTATGTACAGATACCATGGAGCATTACTTAACCATAAAGACAATGAAATAATTTCTTTTGCAGCAACTTGGATGGAACTGGAGACCCTTAAGTAAGTGAAACATCTCAGGAATGGAGCAATAAACACCACATGTACTTGCTAATAATTCTGAGCTAATCAATGGGCACACACTAGCAAAAAGAGACATACAGGTCATTAGAAATTCAAAAGAAAGGTGGACAGAGGAGGAGAGGGGTAAAATATGACATATTGGGTACAATGAATACTATTCTGATGATGGGCACACTAGAAGACTGGATCTTAGCATTATTAAAATATCCATGTAACCAGAGCATTTATGTCCCTTTAATATTTTGAGATAAAAAATATTTTTAGGTGCTTGACAATTCTTTGTTTTGTGGCTTATACCTATTGGAATTTATTTCTAATGCCTTATTGACTGAAATAATTATACAGTTTTTCCTTTTATAGTGTTAATTTCTTGAATTAAACAATTTTCTATAAATAAAGCAACTTTTAGTTTTGAGTAAATGACTTATTGCTGTACTGTTTTGGCTTATGATTTTCCTTTTTTGTAACATTCCTTTCTGATTTTATAACATACTATGCCAAAATGAAAGGAGAAAAATTTTCTATTTTTTAAATAAAGAAATTGTGTAGGCTTAGAAAATTGATGTTTTGGTAAACATTTTCTATAAAACCATCTGTATCTAGAGATGGGAAAATTTCTAACTAAGGACCATATTTCTATGATGGTTGTAAGGCAATGTGTGTTTTCTCATTTTATAAAGCTTAAAATTTATAATTTAAGGCAATGTATGATATTTCTCATTTTATAAAGGTTAAAATCTATAATTTCTAGTGATTTATATACTACTATGACTTTATACAATTTTGTTGACAGAAATTATTCAATTTATATTATTGTCTTTTTTCTCTATGATATCTGTATTTACATTTTTTTTTTTTTTGAGACAGAGCCTCAAGCTGTCACTCTAGATAGGGTGCCACAGCATCGCAGCTCACAGCAACCTCCAACTTCTGGGCTCAAGCGAGTCTCCTGTCTCCGCTTCCCAAGTAGCTGGGACTACAGGAGCCCGCCACAACGCCCGGTCATTTTTTTTTTTTTTTTGGTTGCAGCCGTCATTGTTGTTTGGTGGGTCCGGGCTGGATTTGAACCCGCCAGCTCAGGTGTACGTGGCTGGCACCTTAGCCTGCTGAGCCACAGGCACCGAGCCTGTATTTACATTTTTTAATTTCTAGTGTCATGTTTTTGACATAAAATCATCATAAAATCTTATATGACAGTCCATCAAAGAACCACTTTTGTCTTTATCAATTTTACCTATTATACATTGTAAATACATACATAAACGATATACATATACATACATAAAACGATAATTTAATTTTTTATATTTTTATATACAGTATAATTGTAATAACTTAGCTCTAAGTATTTTTTATTTCTATTATTGCTTGTCTGAGCTATGACCTACTTAACAGTATATTTATTATTCTTTAAAATATATAGAGTGCCAAAAGTATTTAAATATTTTAAGAAAGGGAAAGATGTATTGAATTTGTAATAGTCATGTTTGACTTCTGCAATTATAAAAGGTGCCCAACATGCTTTGTATTCATCTTTTGTTATTGGTATATATTATATATTACCATATTGATAGCTTTTTATTTTCTTAAAATGTACATACATTTTTTTGGCACCCATTGTAGATTTTCTTTTTCTTGGTCTTGAAGTAAAATGTTTTCTAATTTAATTTAGTTGTGGTTAGAAATTGTAAGACATTTTGTGACCATAGACTGTGGTCAGTTTTCACAGATGTTCCACCTGGGGAACATGTGGTTGAAAGACTGTCATCTCATTGCTAGTAATATTTTGTTTATATACTATTACTAATTGTATTAATTTTCTTTATTTTCTTTTCTATTATTTTGTTTATATATTATTACTAATTGTATTAATTTTCTAACCCTATTAGATTCTAAGAAGACTGTTGAAAACTTAGCATGATTATGGTCAATTTGTCTATTTTTCCCAATATTTCATCAAATTTTTCCACAAATATTTTCAAGTACAAGTTCACAAAAGAACAAACATTCAGATTTGTTATACTTTTCTCATGAATTAAACTTTGTTTCTGGCAATTTTTATTTCGAGCAATTTTCTTCACTCAAGATTGTTTGTGTCTAATATTAATCTAGCAATATTATATTTAGCTTTTGCAATACTTTTTTAGATTGCCTTTTCTGGAAAACATATTTTCATAAATTTTACAAAATCTTCCTGTTTATGGAAAACTTATATGGTTATACTTTTTATTGATTAACAGTCTTTAAATAAAAATAATAATCCATATAATGTCATAATAATTGTTAATTTTTCCTAACTTGGTATATTCTATCAATCCTACATTTTCTGTCTTCTAGTCCTCTAGTTTTTCCTCTAACTTAAAAATAAGTTAATCTTTTTCCTCATTTGTTTTTTCCCTACCAATTTGAGTTTATATGCTTTATTTCTATTTTTATACTGGTTACCTAACACATTTAATATGCATAATTTGCTATTTAAACTGAGGAAGATCAATAGCACAGTTTCCTTCACTCCATCACCAACAAATAAAAAACTTTAAAGAGATTTGTCAGCTCATCTTTGTCATACTTTGCAAGTCATAACTGTTCAACATTTACTTTTGTAAGAGTGGTGTCTGTGGCTCAACAGAGTAGGGCGCCAGTGCCATATGTTGGAGGTGGAGGGTTCAAACCTAGCCCCAGCCAAAAACTGCAAAAAAAACAAACTAAGAAAAAAAACAATTACTTTTGTATTGTTTCCATTCAAATACCACACAGTACGACTACTATAGTAGAGCCCATAGTGGCCTATATTTATCTGCATGTTTACACTTTATTTGTTTTTCCTTTTTATATGTAATGTTTCATCTGCAACACTTTCTTGTTTCTCAGTTAAGCCTTTAGAATGATAGCATCTTTATGAAGATGCTATCTTTGATAATTTCTCTCAGGTTTTGTTTATCTGTCTAGAAATGGTAGTTTTAATATATTTGTAATTCTAACTCAACAATTAAATTATGTTATTATTTTGACACTATTATTCCACTGCCTTCTTATTTGAAGGGTTGCTATTGAAACTCTGTACTTTTGGTAACTGCTATTTTTTAAAAGATAATCTCCTTTTCTTTCCTGACTCCTTATAGGATTAATGCCATTATCATGGAAGTGGGTTCCTGATAAAAGAATGAAACAGTCTTCTTCTGTCCATTCCCCTGCACTTGTGCTTTCTTGCCCTTCTGCCTTTGCCATATGATGCCACAAGTCCCTCCTAGAGGCTGACATCTTGGTATTAAACTTCTCAGCCTTGGGGACGTTGAGAAATGAATTTTCTTGCTTTGTAGCTTATGATCTAGTCCATGCTTTTCTGTTATAACAGAAAATAAACTTAGATACTATGAAAACTTGTTTTCCTATGTTTTATGTAATTTTTTTACTTTTCCTTCAAATTTTTTTACTTCTACAAATAAAACAAATTGAATGATTGGTACCCTGTTGTCTACCAAATTATTATAGATGAATACCAAATTTAGTACCATATATTTCTCTGAGTTTTTATTTTGATTTAGCACTTGAGAATATTTTCATTCCTTGGCAGTGCAATACTAACTAACATTTTCAGAGTTGTTGTGTATGTAAGCATGTGCATATATTTCTTTTTCTATATTTACCATTGTTTTAAATTTTTCTATTGTTTTTAGTTATTTAACCAGAATGATCAGAGTGCATAGCCCACCCCAACACTGAAAATAAAGGTCACATTTTATTTTTCTATTGTTAAAACTTTCTTTAATAACTGTTAATCAAATGAGCAATACCATATAAAGAGTTTTTCTATTATCTGGCAATGACCTTCATAGAGGAATCACTACCTGTAATGTAGATCCTTACATAGCCAAAGAAACATTCCCTTCCAATATGCAAACATCCACAACCTTCTACATTTAGTTAACATTTCTTATATTTTTACAATATTCATATATAAACTATGAGCAGGGACTTTCTTTGTTTATCACAATATCTCAGAATCTGGAACAATAAACATAATAGGTGAATTTTTGTTTAATAACATTGAATAGTATTTATGAAGATTTTATGAATCTAATTTTCTTCAAAATTGAAGAGGAGAATGTGGTTATACGTGTAATGATCTGATTTTTACAATCAAAAGGCAATCTCTGACTCACATGACTGTTGTTTTCCCTTAGTATTTCTATTTCTTTCTTTTCTTTTGTGCCCTATTTTTGGCATTCTTTCCCCATATCTTCTTCTCTTTCCTTTTCTCCCATTTTTTTGTGAACAGTAGATTTCTATGAATCTGGTTAATGAAACTTGTCATTTCTAAAACCCAATAGTCTGTGGACTTTGCAAAAGAGGAAATTAAAATAGCAAACTCAGAAGCCCAAGGTCAAATATTAATGCTTATCCATATGAGAAGACATTGGAGATGCAAATGATGTTACTGAGTTTTTCTGAGAGTATCAGTGTGGAGCTTTTATTGTTATTAGGAAGATATGTCATTGTGGGGATCAACTTATACTTTGCATTCACTTTAATAACTTTCCTTATTGTTGCCCAGAAATGTGCATCAGCATAGATTGGAAACTGTTGCTCCCTTAATTTTCCATTCAGGAAATTAGTGTGGCTCAGTGAAATATTAATACCCTTCCTTTCAGCTTCTAAGATATGACCTATTTTTCCTTCTGATTGCTGTTTTTTTAAAAGTCTGCTTATTAAAAGAAAATGTCACATGCAAGTAGGGACTTTAGTGATTACTAACATGCCATCTTTAAACTTGACATCGTTTTGACTGGTAGGATAATAAAACACAATAAATTATAAGAAAAAAGCAGTATGTATCCTAAGACTAAAGTCAATTTAAGGGCAATTCAATACATATCTATTATAAATTTAATCTGACACAAATATTGAAAGTGTTTGTGCATAGGGCAGATATGTTTAAAATAATACAGAGTTGTCTTTTCATATGAATATAAGTTTCCTCAAAAATAATAGTTTCAACTTATGCATTTAATAATCACAGACAAATTCTCATTAGTGTGTAAAATACTTCTGTTCACAAATTAATTAAACAGTTATTGAATGTTTACAAAGCACCAAAAAAAAAAAAATTTTTTTTTAAGACACATTGAAATTTGCTTTAATACTTTTTTGGGGAAAAAAATCACACTTTTAGTGAATGAACAAGAAACATTTTTACAGTAGCAGTAGGCTTTTATTTTTATTTACCATGCCATGAATTCATGGAGAAGAGGTTCCAGTAGCTCAGGGAGGCACCTTGTCATTGAATGTGACAAAGCGTTGATTAACTTTTGAATTCATGGGAAATAGGTTCCAGTACCTTGTATCACTGTTACATGGAGTCTATTGGTTACCCTGTGTGCTATGCTGTACACCTATTATGCCATGAGCTTATGGGGAATAAATAGGTTCTTGCACCTAAAAACATGGGTCCACTGGTACTCCTGTGTGCTATGTTATATGCTTATTATGCCATGAACTCATAGGGAATAGGTTCCAGGAGCTCAGGCTCCTTTTCCGCTGGTTCTCAGAAAGTGGGCTTCTCTGGGTGGAGCAGGCTGCTGCTTCAGTTGAACCCAGGTAACTTTCTCTTTGGCTTCCTTCTTTTTTTTTTTTTAATTTAAAAACTTTTAATAAATTCCCTGCTCTCACTGCACACAAATAAAAAGGAACTCAGTTTGGAAGCCTATGTGATCCTACACTATTTTTTTTCTTTTTTATTAAATCATAGCTGTGTACATTAATGCAATCATGGGGTGCAATGTGCTGGTTTCATATACAATCTGAAATATTATTTTTTCTGATCATTTTCCTTCACATTTTTCAGGAAGCTATCTTGGCTCTTAGAGTGCTTAATATGCTCAATACTAACATCAATCCTCTTGGCAAGAATCTTGCCCTTAACTTGTTTGTTTACAACAATACCAACAGCGTGCTGGGTAACATTGTAGATTCTTCCAGTTTTGCCATGGTAACGTGTGTGTGTCATACCTCCCTTGATGTCTACAGTATCATCTTTCTTATAGATTCGCATATATCTGGCCAAAGGAACAACTCCATGTTTTCTAAAAGGCCTAGAAAACAAGTATTAGGGGTCTCTTCTCTTTCTCTTCGTGTTTGTCATTTTGGTGAATTACTGGAAGATGACATCTCTGACTGAAAGGGCAGCACGAAACAATTTTAAGTGCAAGAAATACAGCGGTAAGTCATGCAAGACTCCTGCCTTCATGGAGATTATCTTTTAGTGAGGGGAAAGATGAAGGAAAGATGAAACAAAAATAGCATCCTTTCAGACTGCAATAAGGGCTTTGCAAAAGGGACATACATGATGGGTACCATTAGGGCTATTTTAGTTAGGATGACTGAGAAAAGCTTTTGTAAAGAGATGACCTTCTAGATGAGCTATGAATCATACAAAGATAACTATGCAAAACATCAGAGAATAGCATTAAATTGAGGTGAGGGGTAGAAAAGGTGCAAATATGATGGTTTACAGAGTAGAAAAAAGACACACAAGGCTAGAGTATATTACTGAAGAGGAGAAAAAAATAAGAATCAGGATAAAGAGTTAGGTAGTCATCAGTTTATGCTGAGTCTGGTAGGATAATTAGAAGGTATTCGAATTTATTATAATTTCTAAACCAAGTTATTGAAATGATTAAATGAGAGGCTTGATCTTGCACTTTTTAAAAAAACATGTCATAAGGAAAGTGAATTGTAATGTATTAAATCTGGAAATAGAGAGACCACTTTGAGGGGTGTTTTTGTCACAGGAACGAAATGGTATGGAATGCTGGGGGGGAAATGTGACCCCTAGCAAGCAGGGGTCATATTGGTAAGATTTGTGATGTATTTTCTTGAGAAAGCCAACTAGGCTATTGGTGGATGCCACATAAGGATGAAAAAAAACAAAGAAATCACAAATTATTGTAGTTTTTAGTTAGAGCAACTGCACGCATAGCTGCAGCATTATAGCATAGGAAAACTAATGCGGATTTAAACTATATAGCTCAAATTCAATATATATAAGTTTGGTGTGTACCTTATTATAGGCATTATACACTTCATAGAAAAATGTACACACATATATTAATGTGTATTAAATACACACACATATATTAATGTGTATTAATATATTAATGTGTATTAAAAGTTTCGAAACTTTTGTTTTGATAACCAGGAGCAGATCCTAATAAACACTGGTAGTGTTTTTGTTTGTTTGTTTGTTTTTTAATGAAAATCTTGCAGCCCAAACTTGTATGTCTCATATATCACACATATTAAATTTTGGTCTTGAATAATTTTTTTTAACAGATATTAGAACCTGTTATATTCAGAGTCAATAAGTGCAGAATACTTAAGAATTATCAACTTACATATGGTAACATTTTTATAATTTAATGTTATGTTATATAGTTTAATGATGAAATATACTGAACCACTGGAAAAAAATCAATAATGAGCATTGATTGAAAGGCTGAGTTGAAAATAGGTTAACGTGTCACTATTATTAGTTCATTAATTAGAGGAGAAAAGAAGAGAAGACTATGTTATATAGTAATTTATTTACAATGGTTACAAAGAAAATAAAGTACCTAGGAATATATAGAATAAGGAGGTGAAAGATCTCTACAAAAAGTACAATGATAAACTGAGGAAAGAAACTGCAGATGGCACAAACCAATATAAAAACACAGCATGTTCATGAATTGGCAGAATCAAGATTGTTGAAATGTCCATACTTCCTAAAGTGATTTACAGCTTTAATGCAACCTCAAAATACCAACATAATGTTTTACAGATCTAGACAAAATAATTCTATTCTCCTTTTGGAACCAGAAAAGAATCCAAGCCATCTTAAGCAAAATGAAAAAAATATGGAGATATCACATTACTAGACTTCAAACTATACTACAAGGCTGTAGTAATCAAAATAGCATGGTACTGGCCCCAAAGAGAGACATAGACCAATGGAACATGACAGAGATCCCTGATCTTTAACAAAACAATCAACAACATTCACTGAGGGAAAGCACTATTCCATAAACGGTGCTGGGAAAATCGGATAACCACATACAGAAGATTGAAACAGGATCCATATATCTCACCAATCACAAAAATTAATTCAAGATGGATACAAGACATAAATATAACACACAAAACTATAAAAATTCTAAAAGAAAATGTTGGGAAAACTTTTCTAGATAATGGCCTAGGCAAACAATTCAATTTATGACTTAGACCCCAGTGGCAATCACAGCAACAGCAAAACTAAAGAAATGGGATTTGATTAAATTAAAATGTTTTTGCATGGCCAAGGAAATAACAGAGCAAATAGACAATCTACAGATTGGGATAAAATAATCTTAAACTATACATCTGATAAAAGGCTAATAACCAGAATCTACAAAGAATGCAAGCAAATGAGCAAAGAAAACATGAACAAAACCATTAAAAAGTGGGCAGAAGACATGACCAGAAGGATTTCATATCAAGATAGACAAATGGCCAATAAACACAAATTCTCAACATCACGAATTATAAGGGAAATGCAAATTTAAACCACAATGTAATATCCCCTTATCTCAGTTTAAATTGTTTTATTAAAAAGCCCAGAAACAATAGAAGCTGGCATGGATGCAGAGAGAAAGAGATGCTTATATGCTGTTGGTGGGACTGCAAACTGGTATAACTCCTACGGAAAATAGCCTAGAGATTCCTCAAATAGACTTACCATTTGATCCAGCAATCCCACTACTGACTAGCTACCCAAAGGAAAATAAATTATTTTATTAAAAAAAAAAGACATCTACATGTGAATGTTTACTGCAGCACAATTCACATTTGAAAAAGTGTGTAACCAACTCAAGTGTCTGTCAAATAGTGGATTAACAAGTTGTGGTATAGGTACACTAAGGAATACTGTTCAGCAATGAAGAAGGAAGACGTAAGGCCTTTTGCAACAATTAGATGGGACTATAAACCATTAGCCTAAGCAAAGTATCTCAGGAATGGGAAAAGAAACACTGCATGTACTCAGTACTGAACTGGAACTACCCGATGAGTACACATGTGCACAGAAGGAAGTAAAACTCAGTGGATATCAAGCAGCAGGGAAGTGGGAGGAAGGGATGGGTGAAAGACCTACTGAATGAGTACAGTGAACACTACCTGTGTGACTGCTGCACTTATATCCCTGAATCAAGCACAACAAAATCAATACATGTCACAAAAACATGTGTACCCTCATATGCCAGATCCTAACATTTACTATTTCAATTGCACATCTAATAACCCCAAATGCATGTATGTCTCCAGGTATTATTGAAATTCATCTGAGAAATTTTTCCTATGGTTGTGCAACTATTGCTCAGTTTTCATTTCTTTTTTTTTTTTTGCAGAGACAGAGTTTCGCTTTATCACCCTCAGTAGAGTGCCGTGGCATCACACAGCTGACAGCAACCTCCAACTCTGGGGTTCAGGTGATTCTCCTGCCTCAGCCTCCCTAGTAGCTGGGACTACAGGTGCCCACCACAACGCTTGGCTAAGCTTTCATTTCTTTAAATTGTGATCACAATAATTCACTTTTCTGGCAGGAAAAATATTTTATTTCTCCATTAGTTTTGCAAGAAGCATATTTTGATTTAAGATTCAGCACTTTACAGCCCATCTTCATTTAAAAATTTCATGTTGTTAATCTACATTTCTTCCCTCAGGTATTTTTTATTATCACTACACCCTGGTATTCAAATCATTTTTCTTAAACTATGAAGTCATACGGTGGTTTTAATAAATGTATTGTTAAAAGCGGGTTAATCTTTATAATGCGCAATGAGACATTTTTCCATAACTATTGCATTTTTTTGTATATTTCATTTCTATAACAAGATACAGAAGAAATTCATTTGCATAGACTCAGATTAGTGCACTATTTTATATAAAGTATTAATAGTTAAATTTTGATATAAGGTCAATTATGTCAGAAATAAATGTAGATTATGTGTATGTAATTTTGTCCATTTACATTTCAACCAGAATAGAATATTACTGTATTAAAATTTTGTTTTGACATTATAAGAGCATCATAGCTTTAAAACTTGTATCTATTTTACAAGTGAGGCTGCACATTGGCTCGCTGACTTTGATTCTTTTGTAGATTTCCTATGTTCTTTGAAGCATTTTTCTATAGAAGCATTGCTTACAGTCAAGAAAGGTGAAAGGTGGTAATAAAGAAATATTAACATCTCAGTATCTTAGAACAAGAAAATTTGTCTCTTGAATAGTCAAGTCAAAGTTGGATGACCATAAGGCAGTGCTTCTTGGTTCTATGAATCTAAGAATGAAATCTTTGAATTCCACATTCCTCCACAATGGAGCATATAATAATAGTGAGGATGCTGGGCAAGGTAAATACAGTGCAAGGTAAATGGTTTGAGTCTTATACTTGTCCTCTTTTTCAGGGTCATGTTTGCAAATAGCCATATTTTACATTATTTCAAACCACATTTCATTGGCCAGAAACAACTCACAAAACTCTCAACTGAATTTTAAGATAAGCAGAGAAGCAAAGTGTTGGAAGAAACAACGTCACCACCACAATTGGTGATATGTTGGGTGCTGGGTTTACAAAGTTCTTCCCCATCTAAACATTAAAGAGTTAATATTACTACCACTAATATTATTGATTATTATCTTATTATTGTTATTTAAGATTTTCTCATTCTTTGTACAAACCAAAATAATTTCAGAGTGTTTATTAAATTAAGTAAAAAACAGTCCTCCTGGTCCACAGTTTTCTTACATGTTGGGAAGTCATTTTTATATATTTTGAAATGACAGCTATGTTAAAACATATGACATGTTAATATGACATATGACAGGTTAATGTGATTGTGTTGTATTAGATAAAATTATTCTGTGCCATTGAAGTTACAATAATACCAAACCAAAAATGTTTTAGTATACTATTTGCTCAAGTAGTAATTTGTCCTTTGGTATAATTCAATAAAAATACTTTGAGGCCCCTCATAATGAAGAGGTGACTAATGCACAATTCTTGTTATAACCATGGATAGCATATTTGATTGTGGCTTCCCAAAATGGTATCTATGCATGGACTCATATTTGAAAAATGACTCTTAATACAGTAAAGATCTCCAGATGAGATTATCCTGGATTATCCAGGTGGGATCTAAACTAAATGAAGAGTGATCAGAGGGTGACTGGACACAGAGAGAAATGGACATGACAGGTACACAAAGAGGAGGCAGAGGAACAGGCTGAAGCCACCAGAAGGTGGAAAAGACAAGAAAAGATTCTTCTCTAGAGCCTTCAGAGGGTGTTTGGCCCTGCGGAAACCTTGATTTTACAGTTCTGGCCTCCAGAACTGTGATAGAATAATAGAAAATGCTGTTGTAAGCCACCATGTTTGCATGAATTTGTTATAGCAGTCTCAGAAACCTAATAGAGTCATCTCAGTATCCATAGGGAGCCACTTCCAGGATCCCCTCAGATACCCAAATCTGCAAATATTCAAGTCCCTGATACAAAATGGTGTAGTATTTGATGCAACTTCTGCACATCCCCCTGTACACTTTAAATCACATGTAGATTACTCATATTGCCTAATAAAATGCCCACAAAACCCCTCAGTCACATGAATTCAACATAGCATTCAGTGTGTGGCAGATTCATGTTTCTTTCTGGAACTTTGTACATTTTTTTCTTTTTTTCTTTTTGCCAATTGTATATGCACAGTTTTTATTCCTGCAAAGCTTTGAGTAAAAGTCATATATGGACAAACTTACATGCACACATACATATATAAATTCATAGTGTAAATAATTAGGTAAACATACAACTTTCATATAATTTTGAAAGCACTACCCATGAACCCGAAAGAAGCAAGTTCAACTTGACATTCTTACTAAAATGTGATTATGTTTCAATTTTCTCATCTGTATAATGGAAAACGTAGTTCTCAGGGTTGTCCTAACTGGTGAATGAGTTGATTTTTACATAACTCCCTTCCTCGTTAGTTTATGGTCTACTACCTAACAATCTTATTAATCCATCATATATGTGGAGTCACAAAGAATCTATAAAATTTTACTTCACATTAGGTATAAATTATTTCTTCCAAACTATACTGCATGTATAAAGGGTCATTGTAGGTGTTAGTGAATAATATTAGAAGACTTTCTATTCTTTGGCCTACCACTCCCATCTCTGGGTTTTCAGTAGATGTAGATTCTTCTTGAAAGTATTTGTGGATTCTATATTTCCTCTGTAACTTCCCTTTGAATCTTGAACTTGTCCTCTTTGTTTTTGAATCCTACCACTTGCCTACTTGTCTGTGTTTTCCTTGTTATGTTGAGTAAAGAGAAAAAAGTTCCCTTAACATCTTTTTACTATCATCTCTTTTTCTCATATCTCCTGTCATTTATTTGCTAACAGTATTTTGTTGTTTCCCTCAGCAATCATGTTCCAAGTACTTTCCCAGAAAGTTGGCTTGGACTATGGATGATAAACACCCGTACGTGTGCATACACAGCCACACCTGTGCACACACATGCACACAGACATGAATAACTCTGCGTACCAAACAAATATGCTTTGCCTTGCACATACTATAACCTAAGAAGTTAACTTGATTTATTAAATAGTAGTATATAAGAATTATATGCACAATATAAAATATTGCATGCATCATTTTCAAAGTGATACAAATTGTATGGACTTATAGCATACAATGTAAGTACATTTTCAACCTTGAGTTGATCCCCACATTGGATAATTTTTTTTTGACTTCTGTTCAAAGCTTGATTCTTTTTCAAAGCATAATAAAGACTCACTTCCCAGAATGAAGAAACTTATTTTGTGAAAGTTTAAAAAACTGCAGAAATTCTCAAAGAACTTGATTTTAATTCACAAAACTGATTGAAAACTACTCCATTGGAAACTCAATTTTCAGACATAAAAGTATTGCAGAGCTTATTGATTTGAGCTGCATCTTCACCCTGGGATGCCACTTTCTTAACAAATGTCCTACCTTGTTTTCTTTGTATGTGGAATAAACAGAAAATAAGAGAAGCATTAGTTTTCTAAGGTTTATAATATAATATTCCTCAAATTGCAGTGTACAGTTAACTAATAAAAACCCTAAGAAGATCAATCGGTAATACGTATATGTTTAAGATTGGCTAATGAAGTAGAAATCTCTGAGTAAAAAGAGCTAAGATTTATTCAAGTGCAACAAAACCTAATATAAGCTAAGAGTAAAAGGAATGTATCATTTGGTTATTTACATAATGTATCACTTCATCTACCTTTGCATGAACAACTTATGTAATGGTCATTAACAAATTTGATGAGCAAATTCTTCTCCTGCATGATTCTGAGTTGTAGCACAGCAAATATTCAACAACTCGGGGAAGATGCTCCACCATAACACTTCAGTACAGTCTTACATTTTTAGACTTCTGCTATGTAACTTAGGAGTGGAGAAGCTAGAATTTTCTTTAGTGTCCTTAAATGTGGGATTAGTTAGGGCCATGATAAAAACACCCTAGGGTAGCACACAAAGAAAAGAGTCTCTTTGACAGTAAGTAGCCAGGGGAACAGATCTCAAAACATTAGCTTTAATAAGAAATAAAAGATAAAGAATAAAAATTCCTAAATATTGTCTTGCCTACTATTCCTCCATAACTAGAATGAAGGCAGCTTGGGGACATAATGAGATGAACTTGTGAAAGGAAAGCAGCAGTGGGACCAAAGTCAAAGTTAATCCCTTTCACCAGTTTAATTGTCCTGTTTTAATGTATTTTTAGGTTGAGTATGAGCGACTAAAAGTCACAGACTTTATATTAACATGCCAATTCATGGTATTAAAAATTATTTATTCATTTATTCTAGTAATAGTTTTCAAGTGCTCACAATGTGACTATAAGATGTCTGGCTAAATGTTAGTGACACAAAGATATATGACAGTTTTCACTCAGATGGAACGTTTTTCTAGAGAAAGAGACAGATAAATATGTGTAAATAGATGCTTTAATGTAACGCAGGTGACATTTTTTAAAAGTTTGCACAGAAAACTAAAACAGAGAAAGAACTATAGGGTAGGAATTCCTGGAGAAAAATAGAATTTTAAAGTCAAGGTAGCTAATCATTATACAGTAATTTTTATCCAAGATTTTAGTTTTCATTCTTTGACAATTTATAAAAAGTACTTTCATTTTAAAGGTGAATTATTGATATGTAGCTGTAGCAGAACTAAAATACTAATATTTAATTAGTAGAAAACAAATATCCCAAAGGGAATTAGACTAGTACAATGCTCCATAAGCTTTAAAGAAAATTAACCACCAAATAAACAATAAGAGTTTCTAAACTGTAATGAAACATTAAATGACTTAGCATTCAGAGTACATTTTTCACTTTATTTTTCCTATTTAATTGGTGCAATACACAAAGTGATAGTTCAGTTTATAGCAACAAACATAATGAAAAAAAATAGATCAAAGAGAAACATATTCCAAAGTCATTGGTATGCTACCATGGAAATTTTCTGTCTTAAAACATAACAAAAATCCAATTGTAGAAATATCTCAGTGTGGAATGGGAAATTACTTGTGACTTGTTTAGCATGTATAATATCTATCCTCTGCTCTTCTTGGTGGTGAAGTACAGAATAATTATGTTTATTCCAAATTAAGCCTTAGTAATCCTCCATTTTTTCTTTCGAAAATACAGCAAATTTCTGATGTATTTGAGTCCTTAAACTTTCTGCATCACTACATTACTTTTTGTTAATGTATAAATTTTTGTATAGAGATTTTTAAAAAGAATGTAAGCTCAGTTATCAATATGGTTTCATTGTATTTTCAAAAGAAAAATGGACGAACAAAATTTAGAAATAATTGATGTTGGAATCAGATTAATATATTTTGCACATGAGAAGGATATGAATTTTGTAAACTCAGGAGCAGATTGTTATGGGCTAAATTTTGTCCCTCAAAAGATATGTTGAAGTCCTAACATCCCAGTAGCGCTGAATACAACCTTATTTGGAAATAGGGCCTTTATAGATGAAGTCAAGTTGAAATGAGGTCATTGGGGGGAGCTTAATCCGATATGCTGTCCTTACAAAGGCAGGAAATTTGAACATAGACATGGTGGAAAAACACCCCTATGAAGACAGATGTAAATATTGGACTGATTCCACCATAAGTCAAGACAACCATGGGACTACCAGAAATTGGAAGAAGGAAAAATGAATTTTCTCCTAAACCTTCGGAGGGGAGAGTGTCCTCAGCGTCTACTGGAAGATACAGTTAAGCATAGAATGAGCAGTTTACACACAATAACGTGTTCTGCCATCCCTATAATTAGGTTATGATGGGACCAATTTTATTTTAAATTAGTGCCTATTGAATCTAGATACCAGTCCAACAATCAAGCAGACAATTCCAGGTACTTGAGAGGTTGCTGGGTACAAATTCTCTAGAAAATAAGTAGGTGCTATTAATTCATCCTGACTTAGCAGTTTCTAAGTTTAAAATCTGCAATTCTTCAATACTGTGTCCCACATACATTCTTCTTATCTAAAGGGCTGTTCTTTTTTTGTTTGTTTCCTGTTTGGAAGTTTATTCTAAGTTTATTTTTCTCTATTGCATTGCTGAACTCAGAGCTTCGTTAGGGGTATGAAGGACCATGAGGACCAGCAAAGACTTTAGAGATAACTATTATACCCCCGATGTGTTCTTCATAGAGCATTCGTACAGGACAGGGTCATTTTAATAAACTGGTACAATAAGCACTCAGTGGTAAAGGAAGTTCAGTGTGATTTGTGGTTTGAAATCTTCCAAATTGTTTCATTTTCAATTCTAGTGGCATTATTTTTTACAAATCATTGCCCTAACTTCTTGTAAGAAACTTGATAAGATTATGAAACAAAGTTATGACAGCAGGGCCACTCATTCTTTTTTTCTTTTCTTTAAAGCTGAGTCATCCATACAGCTGAAGAGATGAGAGAGTCTTTTGAAGCAATCATGAACACTTGCTGATTCTTTGACCATGCTGTCATCTGAGAATTTTAAAACTTTCAAACTTAAGCATTTATGTAAGCTCTCTAGTTCTTTTAGAAACAAAATACTGCTGTGGCTATTGTTCTTTATGTCCTTCAGAATGCCCTTATTAGTTACGTATTATTTAACCAAAATATGATCACCAATAGGCATGTAATTCCAGACAACTATAGGTAATAATTTGCGGAACTATTTCTTGATTATGTCGTATAGATCTCTGTTACATTAAGTATTATACATATTTGAAATTGCACACAAACTTTGTGCACACCCAAATTTCCCCTTTTAATAAGGATAATAGACTGGATTAATATCCCCTCCCCCACCAAGACCTCATTTCCACTTGATTACATCTTCAAAGACCCTATTTCCAAATAAGGTTGGATTCAGAGCTACTGGGAATTAGGAATTACTTATTTTGGGGGACCAAATTTAGCCCATAACAAATATTGAGTAAAATGCTTAAGTATAATAGAATTCTCGCTACCTTTAAACCCACCATATAAGTTATCCAATCCCAGATTATAATTTCTCTGAGTGTTATTTTTTAATATATAATTGGTATGACATTGGATATATGACATGCCTTCAGAGATAAAATAGTTTTGATTGAAGCATTTTTGTTTTTTTGGGACCTGGGCACCAAGTTAAATGAAGAGGTAGATGTAAAATTAGACTGACTGGTGTTAGTGATATAACTTTGATTCTGTTACTATTTACATAAATCTTACTGTTTTCCTACATTTTTACTAGATCCTGGAGATAGAAGTGAAAACAAGTTAACTACTTGTGGGTAGAGATGGAAGACATCTTCTAGGACACAAGGATAATGAAAAGAGATTCTGAAATGCCAAATCATGAGACAAATACTTGAAATAATGATGATAAGTAGAGTTCATCATCTGTATAGGTAATAGATCATAAGTTTGGAAAACATTTTGTGACTATATTGTGGAGGGTGTTGTCATAAATGCCAGGTAGAAGAACCTGAACTGAAGGTGTGAGGTTAGAGGAGGCTCTGAAGACTTTCAACTAGAGAATAACATGGCCTATGCTACTCTTTAAGAAGATTATATTAAGTTTCCATTATCTGATAATACCTCAGTGGTATAAAGGATATTTATTTTGAAAGTGCTCTAATAAGTATAATCTTATTACCCACATAGAACACTTAATGCTAGACAGGTGAAATATATATTTTTTGCTATTTCACTGTAAGGAGGTTATTAGTTTTCTAAGGTCTGATAGTTCACCTGACACAAATCTATATTTTAAGGTAATCATGAGAGCATATTTTAAAAATATCTTTCACTGGATCTTTTCAAGTTTTTAAATAGGTCAAACCATATTTTCTTTTGAATAGCTTCAAGATACAGATCATCTTGATTGAAACATTAATTTCCATTCATTACAGAAAATCAGCTTTAAGAATATTAACAAGAACCTTACAGTTCAGGTGATCCATGAGTAGTAAAATAGAACTGCTACTTTATTTTATTTTTTTTTATATTTCAGAATACTACAGGGGCACAAATGTTTTGACTACATAAATTGTTTTTACAAAGTTTGAGTCAAAGTTATAAGTGTGCCCATCACCATAATAGTGTGCATTGTCCCTGTGAGGTGTGATTTTACCTATTCCCTAGATCTACTACTTTAAATGTTTTCAATATACAGAAAGAAACCTTCTTTCTAATGGTAACAGTTATTAGAGGAAAAGATGATGTGCTTATAAACACTTATTTTTAAATTGGTTTTGCTCATCTATAGTGGCCAAATTAGGTTGAAACTAGCATGAAATTAACTTTACTAATTATATTTGTAGAAAATATTTTCAATGCAGAAGAGTAAGGTCAAAAGGTTAATATATTGGCTTACATTTTAGTAGTTATCTGCAAAGCATAACTGAAATTTTGTTTGCTTGAATCACATTTCCATGAACAGAAATTGCTTCATAACAGAATCATTCAGAGAATTATGCAAACATCAAGAGAATGTTAGATATCTGGACTCAGAGAATGAATTTTGTGGGCTATGCTAACATAGTAAAGTAAAATCCTGAATCATACTTTAGGTACATTATTACATATGTATGTTTGTATTTAAATATCTCTGCTGGGGTGGTGCCTGTGGCTCAGTGAGTAGGGCACCAGCCCCATATACTGAGGGCGGTGGGTTCATAACCCGGCCTGGGCCAAACAGCAACAAAAAAATAGCTGAGCGTTGTGGCGGGCACCTGTAGTCCCGGCTACTTGGGAGGCTGAGGCAAGAGAATCACCTGAGCCCAAGAGCTAGAGGTTGCTTTGAGCTGTGACACCATAGCACTCTACGGAGAGTGACAAAGTGAGACTTTGTCTCTAAAAAAAAAAAACAAAAAAAAAACTCTGCTGTATGAAGTAGAGATCACAACATTATTAACTTTTACTAATTCTCCACTCTACTTAGTGAGTAGGTTTATAGCTTCCAAACATTGAAAAGCTTTGAGAGCCCAACACATAAACACAGTAGAGAAAGTTTAAATAATACTTCGAATGATATTTGGAGGCTCATTGCCACTGCTATAAAAGAGTACTTAGTGGTTTAGTCTGGCATTCACAATCCATTGATATGTAGTAATTTAATCAATCTTTTGCTGGATGGTGAAAAGGAGAAAAATTCTTTAATTTACTAATGCTTATTTGGGCACACCATAAGTATGTATGGCATTACTCCTGGAGTGTTCAAACTTTTCATTGTACTACATATTAGAACAGAGATATTTAAAATGCTATTTCTTAATCCATTTCATCCTCAGCAGTTTTATTTTACTGACATGAGAAAAAAATTTTCATTGTGATTCAAAAAGAATAAGCACATTTGATACTATTTTTGGTTTGTTCGATTAATTGTATTTGATTTTGATTGTAGCAATAGAATATTCCAAACTAATATCCACATACTTTTCCTTCTTGCCAAATACATTACTTCCTGCAATTCTTCTGCCATTAATAATTGATCCTAAGTGACGGCTTATTGCTCCAGGGTACAAAGAATTTTAAACCCAAGTAGAAAACCATGTGAAATTACTGACTTTGAGTTCGAAAACTGTCTTTAAATGCAATTTGAATTTCAATTGCAAGAAGCATACATCTGCAAATTTGTGTAAACATTTAATTCTAATAAGTTCACCCTTGACTATCAAATTGAAGTTTAGCTATCTCTGTAGACTAAAGTACCAAGTATAGAGAAATGCAAGACAATACAAGAAAGTTCTATTTTTATGCAGAAAAAAGGTATGGAAAATTTCTGTACTATGGGTAAAATCTTTGAAGAAGACTGAAAAAGAGTATGAGTTGTTTTGCTGTTAATTTGTGGAAACTCCCTCCTTTCACTGAGGGAGTATGAGGAAGGATAAGGTAGATTAAGCATCAAAAATTCTACAATGGTTTATGAAATGGCAAGCATTCTGTGGATCAACGCCTTACTCTCACAGCGTAAGCAAGGACTTTTATACATGAACAACTGACCCCGTAGCAGGAGCGTAGGGAAAACTGTGAATAAGGTATCTAGGGAAATAGGACTTAAGGCAATAGCTTCACAGAACTTTGTGCATTACAGTGAATTGTAAGAGAAGCTAGAAGTTCTTATGTTCAAGGAGGAATTAGAAGAGAAATAGTCTAGAACATCTGAAAGGCTTGTGGTCAGTCTGAGACAGAGCAGAAAAGGACTGCATGTGCAATTAGCTTAACAGTACTGGGTACATGCCTCAATTGCTTTGTAATTTAGATAATCAAGAAGCAGAAGAAACAGGGAACAGAGAGAGAGCCCTGCATTTTGATCAAGCATTATCCAGAAGAAGAGACAGAATGGGCAAGATTAAAATTCTAACTACAAATAGAGAGATAAAAACTAAATTATATTTAATTTTTAATAATAAATTTAATAATTATAAACTTGAGTTTTAGAAACTGTCAGACTATGAAGTGTGTTTGTTACATTAACATTAAAAATCTATTACTTTTTCATAATGTATGTGTGTGAGAATGCATGAAATTAAATTGGAAAAATGTGTTTTATTTGTATTGGTACATATATTTATAACATTATATTTATTTAAACCTGGGTTATTAATCATATGCATGTGTGCACTCACACACAAACCCACACAGCAAATTTAGAGTTTCCCAAACAGCCATAATTTTCTTACTAACTTTGGCATATTTTTTAAATATCTACACACCACACTGATTTTAATTCATTCAATATTGTATTGGTTGCCTTTACAGTATGATGTACCTAATTATCCTAGTTTAGATAAATTGCATTAACCTTATGTTATTATTGCATATTTAATTTTTATTTATTTGTATTAATTATAAATACTATTATTGAAAAACAATAAATGACATATTAGCAAATAATATGTAATAACAGTAATATCGTCAGGCATTCATGACTAAATTTTGTGAAATATTAATCTCATTAATATTCAAGTGTACAAATTTAAATGAAAGTACATATAAGGAGCTGCTATTTAGTCTTACTTAATAAGGTAACCTTTGGCATTGATAGCAAAGGAAGGAATTATCATTATTTAACATTGGTCTTTCTATACACGACATTTAGCATCCCTGACTTTCAAGTATTAAGTGCCATGAATAACTTATAGTCATAATAAAATCTACTCTCCCACCATTTCTAACCTCTTCCTATTAGAATTTGTGGATCAAAGAACTAGTCAATTCCTTTGTAGATTCCATGCTTTGGCATGAAGTTATAAAGAAATTGTGAGATGAACTAAAACTATCTATTGAGAAGATTGACTTATCCCAGGGTACACTGACTGGTTCTCCCAGGGATGCCCACCTCAGAAAGATAAATAAAATTTATCCAGCTCTTTTGGGAGCTGCTATAGTTGCTATTTTTGAAACAGAGCCAAGAATCAAAAAAAGAAAAATTTCACAAATCTTTATTTCTATGAACTCTAAAGTCTGTGAGAATATATGCCCTACCATTGTGTTATGCAATGGACTTATTATTGTAAATATGCAGTAGTTAAAAGCAAATAGGGCAAGGACAGATACTAAGACAAACTAATTTTAAATATGTATGGTTGCTATTCTTAACTCTGTCTACTGACATTATTATTGACATAAACTATATAAAATAGGCAAAGGATACAGATATATCTAAGATGTGTATATTTAGCTACTATTTTTCAATCCTGAGACTACATTCAAATGTGAATTTATCACACTTACAAGTAATTACTTAAATATTTGAATTCTAAAATTTGTAATTATTTACTTTCTTAAAAATTATCCCATTATAGGGTAGCGCCTGTGGCTCAGTCAGTAAGGCACCGGCCCAATATACTGAGTGTGGCGGGTTCAAACCTGGCCTCGGCTGAACTGCAACAAAAAAATAGCCGGGTGTGGTGGCAGGCGCCTGTAGTCCCAGCTACTTGGGAGGCTGAGGCAAAAGGATTGCCTAAGCCCAGGAGTTGGAGGTTGCTGTGAGTTGTATGACGCCACGGCACTCCACTGAGGGTGATAAAGTGAGACTCTGTCTCCACAAAAATACATACATACATACATATATATATATATATATAATAAATCTTATGATGACTTCTGTTTATTGAAACTTATGACCATTAAAACAATTGACAAGTGATTTCCTTAAGAAATAACTTTTAAAAATAGACAGTAGACATACTCATAAAAATACACATATAAACTAAGAGAGGAAGTTGAAAACTTTCTCTTCTAAAAGAGAATAATACATTTACTGAAGAAGGAAAGTTGGAAACACATCTTTACTAAGATGCAACTTATCAGGAACTCCAGTAAATATATTCATAATGTTTCTTCTATTCCTTCAAATAGGTTCACAAGGTGAGAATTATGTATTACGCATTTAACCAGAGACGTGGAGTGTCTGTGCTGCCTGAAGTGGGCTTTACTTTCTAGTCCTGTCAAACCTCTGGATCTTCTGTTATTCCTCAGAAACATGGCCTAGAATATAGACTCATTCAACTATGTTTAATGGTATAGCATAGAATATAATGACTTTCCAAAGGTTTTCTGACTAGATAGAATGGAAAAGTTTGCATATGCTATATTTAAATTTGAGTATAATTAAGAAAATCACATTACATTTTCTTGTTTACACTTTATGTTATGGAAATATTTATAGTGTTTAAAAATAAATTTAACTTTAAAATCAAAGAATTCTGTCACATTTAGAAAGGATTATGCTTACATTGGCAGAAGCTGGAGGTAGAGAGTCAGTTTCAATTTAAATGGGTTTATTATGCATTAAGGAAAGAAAAACAATGTGGATTTGCTGGGAGCACCTTACAGCTAGTTACTATCATGATAGAAATGAATATTCCCCCTTTTGAGTAAATAAATATGTTATCAAGACAGGGATTCTGGGGAGATAATATGTTATTTCCTCTTAATTTTCTTTTAGAGAGAAAAAAGAAGAGAGACAAACCCATAAAGAATTGCCTCATTCTCACTAGATCATGAAACAGCCGCCAGCTGGAAGTTCAAGCAAAGATTATATGAGTTATGCTGAATATAAACTTTCAACAATCAGTAGAAAAAGACTGAAAATGTGAGACTATTATCATTGTTTAATAAATGTTGTCAAGTAAACCAGTTATCTTCCACCATTAAAGAATTGTCTTCTCTTTCAATCTTATTTTCCTTCTCTGAAAATTAAGAGTTGATTTTAAGGAAGTTGAAAGAGTTGCTACATCTTCATTTTGTGATTCTATATCTGTTTGTCATTTTCACAGAATGGCTCTTCAGTAAAGACATATAATCATAAACTGTGGTTATCTGCAACATAAAATGTTGTCTTTTCCCCCCTCATAACTAAATATAATATGAAAACAGCTATTTACCAATTCTAAGTCTCCATATTTTTAGGTGCTAATATTAGGAAGGTAGGCATTTAAATGTTTTAGCATTAAAAAATGATTCTGTAAAACTAAACTGCTTCAACTATACATAAAATGCTAGTTTATTCATAGGTAGAACTTTAAGAAAATTTTGTTAATATGCACATATATAAAGCTGATCATTCATGAATTATTTTTCCTAATTCCATGTATAAGCCTTTTTTTAATTAGTCATGCAATCATTAACATTTCCATGTATAAATAAGGAGATTAAAAAGAGAAACTTAATTTACTGAAGGATTTAGCATTGTCCTATTTGTTAGAGTAATAACAAAATATTTATTATCAAATTGTCTTTTGAAAGAAGTAAAAACTGAAATAAGTATATTGTATGACCTGCTTTTCATACTATCCTAATAATTTAAACAAGTTTTATTGGGCTAGAAATCAATTTGGTTCAACCTCTTCTAGTTTCTTATTTGAAATTGAATACCATGTGTGCGTATATCAGTAATTGATCTGAATGCATATTGGAATCTCTTCTAAAATCTGAGTTGAGACTCTAAAGCTCACACTGGCATGATAGCTCATACAGTAGCTGTGCTGACTCCATGGTTTTATTATGTAAATAAGGTAAGACATCTATTTATGCCCCTAGAATGTGAATAACAACTGTTAAAACTATAGCTGACTTTGATGCGCCTGGAAAATTTTTACAAAGCCTGTTATGTCTGGTTATCAAACTCTACCAGCTAATTACATTCATAAGAGATGGAAAAATATCCCTCCTTTACCTTGTGTATAACTTTACAAAATAAAATGGGAACAGAAATAAAATGGGAGGCAGCATTGTCATCTTATAAAATATGCTAATTCAACTTAGTTTAATTTAAAGTGAAAAGTATTATCTTTGTGTGTAAGTTTTAGGAACAGTGGCATTAATCAAACTGTCTAGTTTTGGTCTATAAAAATCCTCATATCCCTATCAAGCTCTTATACTGAAATATAATGCAGTAGAACCTCTTTAAATTGACCACTCAAGGCCCTGTAACAAACTGGTCAACATATGGAGGTGGTTGAAACTAGGCCTTACATACATATGGTGCATGTCCAGTCTGTAAAAATTAGGTCAGCTGAAGGAGGTGGTCAATTAATATAGAGAGATAGTCAACAATAGAAGCTCTACTGTATATGACTTTGGGGATTTAATCATAAAGCAATTTTATTTTGATCTCCCACTATGATAGCTCCTTCATGACAGTGGAGCTAATTTTCCCTCTTCTTCTGGTCAAAATATAAAGAACCATTTTTCTTATGACTAATCATAACACTATAACATAAACTTAATTTGCTTAGTTATTAGAAGTTCCAATGCTATGCCAAATCAAACTTTGAACTTCATTCAAAGACAAAGGGTTGCCCACTTCTCTCCCATTTTTCAGTTTGAATTCATTGCAGTGGAAAATTCTGTGCTGAAAGAAGAGCAACAATTAGCTGCATCTACTCCACCACCTTGCTAACAGTTAGTTGGTCCTGATGCACACCTGAGTTCAATCTTGGAGTGGAGAGATGAGGAAAAGATGGTCAAAAAATGCATCATGTTTGATAGAGGAAAAGATGGTCAAAAAATGCATCATGTTTGATAATGCTGTGAGCTGAAATCATTCTCCTAGAGCTAGGGAAGTGGTTAAAGCTAATTCCCTCCTAATTGTTTTTATAGATTCTTTGGCTAATCCAAGCACACTTTGGGTAATATTTTGTTTTCTTGTTGCAAATGATGTTCTTTCCTCTAACTCATTGGTTACAGTTTCTTTCTCAGATTCTGAAAATCTAGTGATTCATTTTTTTCTAAGGTAGCCACCTTGTCCTCTATCACCACTACTATTCAACATAGTGGTGGAAGTTCTAGCCAATACAATCAGGCAAGAGAAGGAAATAAAGGGCATCCAAATGGGAGCAGAGGGGGGTCAACCTCCCCCTCTTTGCTGATGATATGATCTTATGCTAAAAGAACCCCAAAGAGTCAACTACAATACTCCTGGAAGTGATCAAAAAATACAGTGATGTCTCAGAATATAAAATCAATGTCCAGAAGTCAGTAGCTTTTGAGTACTCCAATAACAGCCAAGATGAGGAACTAATTAACAACACAATCCCCTTCACAATAGCTTCAAAGAAAATGATATACTTAGGAATATAGCTAAGAAAAGAGGTGAAGGACCTCTATAAAGAAAATGATGAAACCCTAAGAAAAGAAATAGCAGTTGATATTAACAAATGGAAGAACGTACCATGCTCATGGCTGGGAAGAATCTATTATACTTCCCAAAGCAATCTACAGATTCAATGCTATCCCTATTAAAATACCAACATCATACTTTCTAGACTTGGGAAAAATAATTCTTTGATTTGTATGGAACCAGAAAAAAACCCATATAGCTAAGGCAGTTCTTAGTAATAAAAACAAAGACAGGGGCATCAGCATACCAGACTTTAGGCTGCACTGCAAGGCCATAGTGATCAAAACAGCACAGGTATTGGCACAAAAATAGAGACATAGACATCTGGAATTGCATAGATAACTAGGAGATAAAACTAACAACTTACAGCCACCTAATAAAATATAAACCAAACAAGAACATACAGTGGGGGAAAGAAACCCCAGTCAATAAATGGTGCTGGGAGACCTGGATGTCCACATGTAAAAGACTGGAACTGGACCCACACTTTTCTCCACTCACAAAAACTGACTCAAAATGGATCAAAGACCTAAATTTAAGGCATGATAAAAATTCTCAAAGAAAACATGGTAAAAACACTTGAAAATATTGGCCTGGGTAATGACCTTATGAAGACTTCTGTGGCAATTGCAACAACACAAAAATAAACAAATGGGACTTCAAACTGAAAATCTTCTGTACAGCTAAGGAGACAATGACCAAAGCAAATAGACAACCTACACATTCTTTCCTATGGGAAAGAATATTTGCATATTTTGAATCAGACAAAAGCTTGATAACTAGTGTTGGTGCCATCACCAAGTAAGCCGGCCTGGATAGTAAGCTCGAAGCTTGCAGGAGGTGGGCCTTCCTGTACGTGTGAGGGAAAAGGCCCCAGCAACCTCCGGAGCTGCTATTTATTGAGAACAAGCTCCCCTCTCCCGAGCCGGACCCCACATTGGAATTCCATAGCTGAGCAATATTCAACTGCCAAGGTCTATTCATTAACGTCTAGTGATTGCTTGTATGTTTCAAAAATCTGTCACTGTCTCTGCAAGCCTGCTCTTCAGGTTCCTACACAACTTGCTGCATAGGTTTAGACATAGGTTGCCACATAGATCACTAAATATGTTGTTACATAAGCTTCTACATATCCTGTTACATAAGTTGCTGCATATTCTGTTACATAGGTTGCTACAAACTAGGATCCATAGAGAACTCAAATTAATCCACATGAAAAAAAGCCAACAATCCCATGTATCAATAGGCAATAAACATGGATAGAACCTTCTCCCATATATCAATGGGCAATAGACATGAATAGAACCTTCTCTAAAGAAGACAGAAGAATGGCTAGCAAACATATGAAGCAATGAAACATATGTTCATTGTCCCTAATTATTAGAGAAATGCAAATCAACCGCCCTGAGATGTCATCTAACCCCAGTAAGAATAGCCCACATCACAAAATCTCAAAACTGCAGATGCTGGCATGGATGTGGAGAGAAGGGAACACTTTTACACTGCTGGTGGAACTGCAAACTAATACAACCTTTTTGGAAGGAAGTATGGAGAGCCCTCAAAGAACTCAAGCTAGACTTCCTATTTGATCTTGCAATCCCATTACTGGGCATCTACCCAGAAGAAAAAAAAATCCTTTTACCATAAGGACACTTGCACTAGACTGTTTATCACAGCTCAATTTACAATCACCAAAATATGGAAACATCCTAAATACCCGCTAACCCAGGAATGGATTAACAAGCTGTGGTATATGTACACCATCAAATAATATGCAGCCATTAAAAAGATGGAAACTTTACTTCTTTTGTATTAGCCTGGATGGAAATGGAACACATTATTCTTAATAAAGCATCACAAGAATGCAGAAGCGAGAATTCCATGTACTCAATTTTGATATGAGGACAAATAATGACCTAGTACATGGTGGGTAGGGAGGGAAGGAGGGTTGGCAGTGGGGGGGGGGTCATGGTGTGTGACACACCTTTTGGGGGTGGGGCAAAATTATAAGAAGGACTTTCCCTAACAAATGCAATCAATATCCAAAGAACCTGGTTCTTTGTACCCTCAATGAATTCCCAACAATAAAAAATTAAAAAAAAATTAAAAATATAGGCACACAAAAAACTGCAGTGAATATGTATCACACACCACCCAAATCTTTCCTATGAAGGAAAACTCACTAGATGATTCCTACACAGGATAACAAATACAGTGGGAAAGCTCTAATGACGTTAAGGTTACACTGCATTGAACATAGAATACAACATGCATAGATATGTAGAGAAATATTGCGATTAACATGTTGAAAATTGCCTGGTCCCTATTACTGTGGAAATAACTATCTAAAAGCTGAAAAACTCAGTGACTTAAAATAATAAATACTTCTCTTGCTTAAGTAAAACAGTGCACTTCTGTCAAAATCTTTTGAGCAAATTTTAAATATTTTCACCACACAAAAGAAGATGAATATGTGAGGTAATAATTAGCCTGATTTAATTATTTGACATTGTAAACATGTATCAAGACATCATATTTTACTTCATACATATATATGATTAGTATTTGTACATGAAAAATAAAATTTAAAAGATAAATATTTCCTTTGTTTTTTAAAATTTCACATTAATCTGGGGGTATAAACAACCAAATCACAATACTTGAATTTGTTAGGAAGGATCACTCATAGTTTATGTGGATAGAGAATCAAGGGGCAACTTAGCTAGGTGATTCTGGCTTGAGAAATCTCATGATAAATGGATAAGATGCAACTAGTACTGCAATTATCTGAAAGCTCAACTGTGGAGAATTTGCCTCCAAGATGAGTCATGTGTCTGGCACTAGTTATGCCCACTTAAGTATCTCATGACATGGTCTTACCTTCACTCAGAGAAAACCAGGACAGAAATCTGAGACCCAGATGCTTTCTATGACCTAGCCTCAAAAGTCGCACTCAATCATTGCCACAATATATTTCAAACTAATTATATGTATTTGATGGAAGATGGATGTCAGTGAGTGACTCAAAGAGGTAAGAGTTATCTGGGAGCTTTTGGGAGCTGGTTCCCATGGAAATGCAGTCAAAAATGCCCTATGCCATTTGAAGAAAAGATTGCACTGTGACTTTCCTTATTCCATTAACCAACCAACCAACCAACCAACCCACCAACCAAAATCTCCCAGATAAATTTCAGGTGTCAATAAAAAAGTATATAAAACCATTTTTTACTTCTACTTCTGTAAAGTATACACACATACAATAAGATACACTTATATATCAATAAAGATATTTACATATTATAGAAAATATTGAGGTTCAAAACAGCAAAATTAAAAGCTAAGGGTCAAATATTAGAATTAAATTTTCCCCCCAAAAAAGTTCAAAATGGAATTGAAAATGCAATACAAAATCCAAGACTTTCCGTAATCATAGAGTCCCTCTTGTCCCTACATCTTCATGAGGAACATGGAAGCAACCTGGATACTAACAGTTAACACTGTCTGAAGGATAGATACCAGCCAAATGCAAGTGAGAATGAAGATCTCTGTCTGACCCAATATCAACTCCTCGACCTGTTTTCTCCTGCTTCCTGGACACTTGATATCTTGGGAAGCTGGCATCACACACAGTTCTTGCAGTCATATGACTAATTTTTCACTCACAGAATGTGGGCATAAATATATGTGCAACTTCTACTGTATTTTCTTAAAATATAAACACACAAACAGAAATCTCTTGATCTGGATATATTCTTTTTTAAAAATTTCATCTTTTCTACAGAGTAGAAGCAGCTTTTGCTTGGAGCGAGCTTGAGAATTGTGTGTTATGATAGTGGGCCCAGTTGGTAAAGTTTTCCAACATAAATCCTAAAGTAGACACTACCCATCCTCTGGGTTCTGTTACATGACTGAGACATCAACTTCTATCCTCTTCAAGCCAAATGCATTTTGGGGCATTTTTGCTATGCCGTTCAGAATTAACCATAAATAATTTAGAAACATGAATGAAAAGGAAGAAAAATACTGTGATGTGCCTGATTCAAAGAAGCAAGCCTGGAGAGGTTACCTAATAAAGACTCTTCCTCCACAGAGAATTCTTAATGTTGCTCAAAAAGAGGAACTTGACTTGTTCCCAAACTTATTTGAAGAACATCATTGATTGAATTTCCTGAACTACTTTTCTATTCTGTTGCTCCTTTACTTAGAAGTATCCAGCTCATCCTCCGGATGACATAAAAAGATCAGACACCGTATGTCAGAGATCAAACACTAACAGCTGTAGTTTTGCTTTATATTTTATTTTATCGGCAATTTGTCTGAAAAAAAAATGCAAAACTAAATATCTTGAGGGGTGAAAGCACTGTCACTACAGGATGAACCAGTGTGATGATCATGTTCTGGGGCTTATTTCTACCCTGTGATAGTATACTTGGCCCCAACACTCATGCATGTTTTTGGCCTTTTCAAGGCCTTCCTCAGTGTGCTTCTGCCAAACTAGAGATGGGCCCTGCACCATTTCTCCCTCCTGGTTTGCTCAGGGCACTCCCTCCCTCACTTCACATTCCCATACTTTGAGGCGTAGATCAAAGTTTCATATTTAAAGTTAACTTTCCCAGAAAACTCTTGGTGAAAAAAAGAAATCTCTCTCCAGTGGATTTTTTGGGATACTTTTTTTTCTTTTAGGACTTATTCATTGTGTATCAGTTAATTAACATGGTTAAACTCATCTACTGCACGATAAGATCACAAGAAACTCATCATTCAATATCATCCTCCCTCAAGGCTCAGTACCATATGCAATCAATGCATTTTCAAATTATTTAATTAATTTTATTAATGGGGAATTAATTTTAAATGTATCTCCGAATCTAAGGGAATAAGAGTATGTATCAATCAAATAGATTACTTGCAAGAGACAGAAATCTAGTGTGGCTGAGTAATTTTAAAACAATTAGTTAGATAGTACTTTGTAGTTGAGAAATCACTGAGAACCTAGGGAGCCAAGTTTACAAAATTTGGCTGGAACATAGGGAAACCAAAAAGTTATTCAGGATTCCTATTTATGATAGGAATGTTATCGCTGCAGAGGACTATGTGCCGTGGTTAGTAGTGACAAGTCAGTGATGCTCCTGGGAAATTAATTTAATTGTACCTGCCACTCCAGCTGGGCTTATTTTTTTATGACTCTAATTATGTTTTTGTCACTATCTCCTAACTTGGTATCTGGGGTATGTGTGTCTGCTTAGTACCTGTTCACAATGGCTTCAAGGAAAGCTGAGAAAGCCAAGCCCTGAGATTTTCATCTTTCAGTTAGGATATAGGATTGACTTCCCTCTAAATCTCACAAGTCAATACATGCCTCTAACCAAGATAGGGCCTCAAATGCAGAGTAACAAAAAAGAATTCAAAAAGTATATTTTCAGGCAATTCATCATTGATAATGTTTTTGTGAGAATTAAGGAAGTTAACTTATGGGAAACACTTAAAGGAGTTCTTGGTAAGTATTAAGTGTTAAAACATTAGCCATTATTATTATTACCCAGCAAAAATTTTCCTTTCTTCAACAGATGCTTATTGTATCCCTACTACGTACTAGGTGTCTACACTAGGCCAGAGTTGAGATAGGTGGGCAAAAAAATTACCTGCTGTAACAAAATTACCTGCTATGTCTAAATATCCTTTCATGATTATCCATGTTCCATGTATAGGAAGGAAAATATTAACTTCGCAGAAAGTTTTCTGGCACAAATATTTACAACGACACAGTTTATGTTGTCATTGAAAAGAATTGTAAAAACAAAACTTGTTGATCCATCAGGTTTAACCATATTCTGTTTTTTTCTGTGGCCCAGGCAGATGGAAACCAGCATAAACTAAGAATGCTTTCAGAGAAGATTGCCCACTGGGGCTGTAGGTGACGGGCTTTAGAATATTAGTGACAAATTCTGAGAGTTTCATAAACATATTTCAAATACTAACATAGTAAAATTGCTTTTTTGTAGAGAAAGTTTCAATTTGGGCTGTGCCATTACTTATAGTTATTTATTTAATTCTATGATACAGAATGTTTACTTGTAACTTGTTAAAATGATAGAATGAAGAAATATAGTGACCAGGGAAAAGAGAAAATTTGAGGAAATATTTCAAAAATTTTGGATTGAGTGTTGGTAAATAACTAGTTTAGAGTAAAACGTATATGTTTGTTTACACATGGATTCATTAACTAATTATTCATTCAACAAATATTTATTGAGCAATTTTATAGTTCAGGAACTATTCTAAGTAGTGAGAACACTGCACTAACAGGAGAATGAGTTCTTTGCTTTTATAAATTTTGTATTCTATATGGGAATGACTGATACAAAAAATTATCTAGCAACTTGAATTAAATTAACTCAACTTTTCCAAGAAAGTTCTCCTCCGCAAAGCTAAGGAAAACAAACAAGCATGATGACTGTTACATTTTAAATTCATTTACATTGACCTCAGTCAGGCTATCAACAATGCCCATCGTACCACACATTTCTGATGTTTTCATCTGCACAGTCTAAAAGTCCCAAGTCACACTCTCTCCACTGAAGAGAGTGGAACCTTACATCTCCTGAAACCTTACATCTCCAGCTCTTGTTTCTAGTTACTAATCCAGTCAGAAAATAGAACCAATCTTAAAAAAATAAAATTTTTCTACATATACATACTATGTTCACCACCTTAACAGACAAATAAGCAACTATTCATTCCTTGTTTTCCTTTTTATTCCTATGGAAAAACTATTTTTTAAAATTCTAAGGCCAAACCATTCATTTTTAATGTAAGATTTGATCCCTTTTACATCCTCAGTAGTAACATTTTCTAATTATTTCCTCTCTGTTCTAGAATAACTTCCTGTTAAAACCTGGATTGTTTCCATCAGCAAGCAAACAAATTACAAACTCATTCATGTTAAAATATAAAACCTCTTTTACCCTAAGTCTCTCTCCAGTGTGCACAGCACCCATGATTTCTCTGTTATATTTTATGATAAAAATTCTCTAAAAAATTATTTACTTTTTTTATCTCCTCCTTTCCCTCTAAATTTAGTCTAGTAAGACTTTGGTTTCCAGTATTCCTCTACTATGGCCTTGGCCAGCTATACCCGTGGCCTGCGTTCTGTTAATACAGTGGTCACCTCTCTGTCATTAAAGTGCAAAACTCATAAGTTGTGTTTGGCAAAGTTAGTAATTCCCTATTCTATAAAAATACATTTTCCTTTACTTGTATCCTGGAAAATTTTGACTCTTTGTTTTCTTACAAGTTAATTGGGTTTTCCTAAATAATTTCTTTCTAATTTCTTCTCATTTTCCAATTTCTAATGATTAGAATGTCCACTAACCATGGAAATAGCCAAAATTTGAATTTGATCTACTGATGGAATTCTAGGAGCGAATACAAATGTTTATTTGGCTATTTGACTGAACCTTGACTCATCAATTGTCTTTGCCAAATGAAATTAAGATTCCACATATTTCTTGGTATGCTACAGAAGAAAGAATTCAGTGTGTAAGGGAGATAAGGAGTGTGATAGTAAATTTATCATTTGTAACATTTTAAGCTATGTCTCACAAGAAGACCTAGAAAGCATTTCCTGGATCTTGGTATTGGTAATACATGAAAGGGACCAACACCATGAAAACTCATTGCAGTGGTGCTTTTCTGTTGCAGTGCTGTTCTAAAGGATGTCCCTGCTGTCAGTGGGGAAACGGACTCCTAGAGTAGCATTGAAAAGTGTAGTATGTATCATCTATGTTCCTCACTGGCATGGTTATTATAATAGGGAAAAGACCAAATAAGAAATCACAAACTTTGAGCCCTGAGGATCTTGGCAGTGATTAATGACTGTGGGTCCTTTAATGGCCTGAGAAGCCCAAAGAGGCCCTACTTATCTGCACAACCATGACCTTAGCAACACAGACATACTGTGACTGTGGTGAATCTACCCAGCTCTACGTGGCTATACAGTCCCTGATCTGATAACATTTTTTTTCTTAATGAAGGAATACTGACAGCACTTATTTATTTTTTATTGACAAACAGAAATGTACCTTTATAATATTGACTATTATAAATCATATTATAATATGATATAATATTATAATATGATATTATAAATATTATTAATATTATAAATCTAATATATATATATTAGATATTATATATATATAATTAGATATAATATATATATCTAATATTATAAATCTTTAATTTAATAAAATTTTCTTCATTTAACCACTTTAAGCTGCAATATAGATTATTCAAGATAATATTTCTACATAGGTAGGAAATGTAGATATTTTAGATTCCTTGACAAGTACTTTTGTGCCTAGGAGAGGGAGATAAAACACATGAAAATTTAGGTTCCCGATGCCTTAAGTATTTTCTGAGGGTCTCTCTAAAGTAAAAGATAGATTCTACATACTTTATCTTCTTCAATTGTGAAAAAAGCAGAATGCTTGCTGATTTCTCTTTTAGTTTTGAAGTCAACATATACAACTGGGTCTATGTTGCATTGCTTATATGAACTGTAGCTTGTAAGCTCTAATAATTTCAAGCTGATCAAGACTTAAGTACAAGCATGAAAGGGACTTTATCCCGAGGATCTAACATTACAACTTAGTGGATATGTAAATCTTGACATACATATTGTGAGGCAAGTTTAGATAGATTAACTAAGGAAGAAGTAGATTTTTATTGTTGCTGTTATTTGTTTTTGTTTTACCAAAGCAAAAAAATCTTTCTTTCTATTTCGAGGCAATTACTGTTTTGTCATTGACCCTGTAGAAAATCCAAACCTAGGTAACCTAACATCCATATGACCTCAGGTTCTCTAGTCCACCAAACTATAAAATTAAGTGTGCGTACCATAAAATTAATCTGCTTGTAAAAAGTCATAGTTCATGAGTTCTTTTTAAAACAGTTTTCCTCTAAAGGGATAGCATCAAATGGTTGCAAAAGAAGAAAGCTTTTAAAGGTAAGTTGATACATTAATCAAAGCAGATTTAGATTTAGACTACATATTTATTAGTATGAAATTTCTCTGTCTCTTGAAGTAAAATAAAAAAAGAAAAAGAAAAAAAAAACACACAAAACAAAAAGACTCCAGCTGAATGGTTTCGCTCTCTTTTCCATTTTGAGGTAGTAGGATAGAGGTTTGTTGTTTGTATACCCCATCCTTTGGGGCAGAGGAATATTCCACTTGTCTTTTCCCCAAACCCACCTTGCAAATTACTGTATTTCTAGTTAAATTGAACGTCTCCCTTTGATCAGTACAAAAATCAATGGATGCTCATCTGTTTCTTGAAAGTCATGAGCCATTGAGCCAGCTGAGTGATTGCTGCTGTTTAGATGTAAAGAGAAAGTTAAGGAAAAGAGAGAATGCCAAGTTTTGGTACATGGCATGAATTTTTTATAATTCTATCATTTAATAAGGCATGGATTGTGCTTCTCAGGACCGCAACAACACAAAGAAAGGTTTTAGACTTAAACCATCATGCAGATACTGTAAATAGGTATTGTTGGTATGAAAATCCCATGGTTCAAAACTGTTGGTGGCTTCACCTATGGTAAAGACTTAGGAAAAGAACACCTTCCTCATGGCAGTGACTAGGCTGAGTCTACTATAGGTTGAAAAAAGAATAAAATATGAAATGAAGTTTTAAAGTTATCAGTATTAAGCATATTAAGAGCTTTAATAAGACAATTTAACAACTGAAAATGAATGACAGAAATATTATGGAAGAGAACTATATATTATCAAAGAAATATGCTATCCAGTGGAAACAATGAGGTGGACATAGAAATATGGTGGCTCTTCTTGGGGAAAAAAAACTATATGATTGCATTCTTGAGAAACGTGAGGAGTGCAATTTACTAAAGTAGGTTTATAAGGATCATTGTGACTTGTATTAGGAGAACAAATTATAGAGGATCAGAACAGAATTAGGGAGACTAGCTGAAAGGCCATGGCAATAGTCTGGGTGAAAGCTGATGGCACAGTCTGGGTGAAAGCTGATGACACAGAGAGTATCATGTCTAAATACATTTTTCTGAAAAGTGGATGAGTTTAGCTGAGAGATTGGACATTGATTTCAGAGAACAAAGATTTTTGTCCTGAACATCTGCATAGAAAATGCTGTTAACTGATGTGGCGGGGGCGGGGAGTGGGAGAGGATTAAATTTTGGTCATTAGGTGTGTTAAATTTGAAAATGTTAAGGAAAGGGTGGCACCTATAGCTCAAAGGAGTAGGGCACTGGCCCCATATACAAGAGGTGGCGGATTCAAACCTGGCCCTGACCAAACACTGCAACAGAAAAAAATATATAAGAAAATGTTAAGAAAGATACAGTAGTGATTTCAAGTAGATGGTACATCTTTGAGGCTAAAGTAGAGGGAGGGTATCAGGGTGGGAGATATAAATGTGGGAACAACCAAGGTCTAAAAGATATTCATTGTCTGTGAAAGGTGATATCACTGTACAAATATCAACAAAAGGGCAAAGAATTAGTGATGGAGGCTCAGAGAGGTGTGTGGTAAAATAGAAATAATCAAAGAGAAAGAATGATGCCTTACAAGCTAAGACAAAACAAAAATTAACAATGAAGTAGTAATTAGCAGGCTTAAATACTGTTAGGTTTTTGAGCAAATTGAGGATTAAGATCCATTGGTTTGGTCAATGTGGAGGTTTTTAGTGACTGTCAGCAAAGGAGTTTAATTTGTATGGGGAGATACCTGACTGGACAGTGTACTAACAGATATTCAATGAAAAGAGAAACTAGACAGAGACTATAGAAAACATACTGGAAGTATTATGTTACAATAGTGTAATAATGAAAGGTTAGGAAGCCAGAAAAAATGTGTGTTTGAGACAGAAATGACACAGTGTATTTGGACACAGTTCAGAGTTGATCAATTAGGAAAAGAATAATTAAAAATATTTTCTTTTCTTTTCTTTAGGAAAACCAAAAAAAAAGAAAATAAAATAGTGACTTTCATATAAATTGGATTCAATTTTGACCAAAGTACATTACTTAAACATTAATTTTTTAATTCAACTTGTCAATATGTTGTTTAGGATATTGCATCCTGATTCATAAGTGAAACATGTTTGTAATTTCCCTTTATAACAATATATTTTCTCCAATTTCAATATCAGGTGTATCCAGATCAAGTAGAATGATATTGAAATATTTCTTCTTTTATTGTTTATAAGATTTCTGGAATTGCTTGTGTTGTAAAATCATTGTGGTCTATGAGTTTATGATAGTTTGAACTTTGTTATTTCATTTAATTCATTGCTTAATTACTGTTTTCCCATGAATAATTATACTGTGGTTAATATGTTAGCATAGCAGTATTCCCAGATAGTTTTTTGTTTGTTGAGAGGTTGGGCTTTGGGGGGGCAGAGTTAATACTTTTATAACAGTGAAATTGCAAAAAAAAAAAAATATTTGGGGATATACTCATATCTCTTTTGCTAAAAGACACATAATGCTTCTGTTGTAAGAAGTCTTACGACACTTGGAGCTATGAGAATAAACCAAAGATGGTTAAAAAAAAATTGGGCATTAATTGAACATTTGAACATTAATTATTAGCAAGTTTAGAAAGGCATGAATCTATAAGACAAATGTCATTTTTTTTCTCACAGTTCATTCACTCCTGCCATGCCTGGATTAATACCTTGATCCAGGTAGGAAAGTCCATACAGAAATTTAAGGGGAAAGTAACCTGGCTTAGCAACAGGCATTGATGGTTTACAGGATTTATTGAGTGGCTAGATAATTGCAGGTGCATGTGTGGGTACTTAAGGGAAGAGTCATAGCTTGATGTGCTTGCATTGCTAGTAATAATGACTTAAGAAGCTTAAAACCAATATTCAGTTATTAGTTATAAGTAAGTTAGGAACTGAATTATGAAAATGATTGTAGATGATGGGTGAAAGGGAACAGAGACAGGAGAGAAGTGGATCAGAGGAACCCAAAACCTGGTGCAAAATGCACTGCTGAAGGCCTAGCCCCTTTAAGACTCTAGAGGCTAGCTTGCTGAAATTGCACTCCTTCCCTAGCGTGACTCCCTCCACTGTAGAGGTCACTGAGTAGACAAGCTTGCCAGGGCAAGGCTGCGCGCCCTCTCAGGGAGAGTGAGTGGGGGTTAGGGAATGCAGAATATTTATGCCTCCTTAATGAGAGCAAGAGTTGCTCCAGAGTAGATAAGGAGAAGAATATCTCCTTTCTTCTGTGCTTGGTATGGTCAGTCCATGTCAGGACAAGTTTTCTTGCATGTTAATTGTTACTTCTGTGATTTGTGTGCGTGGCCTAAGTGGAGTCTTCTTCGGTATTCTGCTCCTGGACTGTGTTCCCTGTTCCCTCTTCTGTTTGTATTAACATAAAAAATAACTTACAGCAATAACAGTAAAAGGTAAATCAGTCTAATTAACATAGCTCGTTTGAAACATAGTTTAATTGGGGAATGCAAACTCAGCAAGAATTATGACATAAGGATTTTGGCCTTCCCCTACTAGATCTATGAAGTAAATATACAGCTGGCCCATGATCTCAGTCTTTGCGGAAGCCTCACAATAAGGAGCAAAGATCCCTTAGCCCATGCTAGTCTTAAAACTTTAAAGTGGTGTCTGTCTTTTCACTTTCCTTCGTTCTCCCATCTCCGCCATGCACTGAGAAAGAACCGCTGTGAAGTTTGGGGCTGGTTCCCCAACAGATAATAGAGCTGCAAAGACTACTGCAGGTTTGCTTCATCCTGCTGCTCTAGTCCCACTGATAAGGATGTTAATTAAGTGCTTTATTAGACAAACGGAATAGACTTGTTCCTAGCACCATCATTCATGTTGATCAGAATGGTCAATTCAGTGATACATAAACGGAAAATTGGCCAGAAGTCAGACCACACAGAATCAAGGGTACAACTGTTGCGAACATTGCGCAGGAGTATTTTCTCACATCTGCATGATTAGGACTTTCTAATTAAAAAAAAGAAAATCTGGCAATCTGAGTTAAAAGGCAATTGCTTTGGCACATTAGAAAATAAGATCCTTCCAGAAATTTAGAAAGTTTTCTCCTTAGCCATTTGTTTAATTTGGGGGTGGCCAAAGTAGAAGCCTTACTCTCTCTTCAGACAACATTCATTTATATTCCAAAGCAAAGGTTATACTGTCGTCCTTTCTCTCTAAAAGAGAAAAGACAGACTGCTTTGCCACCTGTCTTCAACAATCTCCAAGGCTCAAAATTTTGGTGTCCTCCTGTTGTACAAACCCCCTTGTATGCTCTGGCCCTCCTGTGTACCCACACCAGGAATTGGGGCATAAGAAAATATGAAAGCTGCTTTGTGAGTATAAATGGTCCGATTCTTGAAAAATATATATATTAATATATATTAAGGGCAACATAACAAACACCAAACACCAGTATACCAAACACCCAGAATTTAAACATATTTCAGGATTTAAAAAATAAATCATTACAAATAAGAGTTGAAGTCCCTTTTGTATCCAGTCCCAGTTCTAGTTCCCCCCATTTTTTTTGAGACAGTCTCACTTTGTTGCCCTTGGTAGAGTACAGTGTCGTCATAGCTCACACCAACCTCAAACTCCTGGGCTCAAGCGATTCTCTTGCCTCAGCCTCCCAAGTAGCTGGGACTACAGGCACTTGCCACATGCCCAGCTATTTTTAGAGACAGGGTCTCGCTCTTGCTCAGGCTGGTCTCCAACCTGAGAGCTCAGGCAATCCACCTGTGTTGGCCTCTCAGAGTGCTGGGGTTACAGGTGTGAGCCACCACACCCAGCCTCCTTTTCTCTCTCTTTAGTGGCAGTTTCTCTTTTCCTCCTACAAAAGTTTGATATATGTTGACAGCATCTGGATTGTCTATAAATTAGCCAGCATTGGTGTATTTCAAAATTTTATAGAAAAGGCATCATACTTTTATATCATTCTGTAGGTTTCTTTTTTTTATTTAAAATTATGTTTTAAGGATACATTCCAAATAACATGTGAGTCTAATCCATCCATTTTGATTGCTCCATAGTTATTTTTGTCATATGCGAATGCTAAATTATGCTAGTATGTAAGCGACATAGGGTCAGGAATTTTGTCTATTTTAGTTCATTTCTATAGTCTCTGTACCTAGAACAAAATAGTTTACAAAATATATTTGTTGAATAAATAAATGAATATAGTTATGCCCCAAATTATCTATCCAGCCTAATGATGAACATTTATGTTGTTTCCAACATTTTACTATAATAAAACTTTTCGTGCATGTCTTTCGAATAAATGTTCCAGAATTTCACTAGGGTATATTCTTAGAAGTGACAAAAATACATATTTTCATTTTTAATAGATATTGTCAAATTACTGTCCAATGTAGTTTTAACAAATTATCCTCCTTCTATGTTTCCTATTTCTTAACGCCCTTACTAATCCTTTTTACTCTTGAAATTTGCTACTCTAGTGGGAGACATGTGATAACTCAGTGTTATCTGGTTAGTATTTTCTTGATTACTACAATGGTGAATACATTTCCATATGTTTCTTGGCCATTCACATTATTCTTCTAAAAATCACCTTTTCCTTTTCTATTTTTCTTTTTCTTAGAAGACATTATTTCTATATTCTGGATATTGTTCTCGTACGTTACAAATATCTTCTAATGTAGCTTGTCTTTTAACTTGTTTTCAACATTACATTTATGGATTTTTTGTTTTCTGAGGCAAGGTCTTAATCTAGTGCCTGAAGTAGAGTGCAGTAGCATCATCATAGCTCACTGCAAACTCCAATACCTGGGCTCAAGTGATCCTCCTGCCTTAGCCTCTTGAGTAGCTGGGATTACATCAGTAATGCCATGTCCAATGATTTTTCTATTTTTTTGTAGAAACAGGGTCTCTCTGTGTTGCACAGGCTGCTCACAAACTCTTGGCCTCAAGCGATCCTCTCACCTTGGCCTCCCTAAGTGCTAGGATTATAAGTGTGAGCCCCTGCGTCTGGGTGCATTTATGGAATTTTATGGTTTGCAAAACTCTTTTGATAACATAACACTGTTAGAGAAGTGCTGGTTTTTGCTGCTGCTGTTGCTATCCTTATTTTTATTAGGCTCTTCCTCATAGTCTTTACTTTGCAGATGTGGAAATTGAGGCTTTAAGAGGTTACAAGTCAAAGATGAAAAAGCAAGAAAGAGGCAGAACCAATTCTCAGGTCTGTGTGCTGTTCTCCTTTAAGAGACGAGAGCTCCCACACGGCCTGCAAGTGCTAGAGATGGCTCATGCTACCCTGTGAGAGCTGACTGTTGAATTTTCAGGAATTTCGTGAGCCAGTTGTTAAACATGCATTATATATTCAAAATACAATTAGATAAACTATACCAAAAACAACAGCAATACATACTCAAAATTCATAGCTTCCTGGTCATTGCACTAAAAGTCACTGTTGTGTATGTCCCTGAAGCTGTTTGCATCCATTGCAGTTGTGTGACAGAAATCCTCCATCATGGTGGGCCGCTGTATGATTGTGCATCCCTTCTCAACACTGTGTTCAGAGATGTCACATTGGTAATCTGAATCTGCCATAGAAGCAGTATACAACATAAATATGCTACAAATTACACCTTGAATTACTCTCTTAATAATTGTCTAAAGAAATTGTTGGAGAAAATAGCAATGCAGAATAAACTTGAAAGTGTATTGTATTGCTAATATTTGAACAAAGAAAAAAAAAATAGAGTAAATACTCCAGTAGATGAAAATTACTGTCTTCTTTAGCTGTGAAGTCGCTTATATCAATGACAAATGAAGTTTCAATATGCCCCCATCTTTTCCTCTGTTTCACTTTTATTCTACTTGTTAAAGAGGAGGAAAATGTCAGTTAACATTCTTGTTAGAACTATGTTCATTTATCATTTGTAACCATTGGTTGGCTAAGGACAAGAATTTGGCCAAAAATCAATGAAAGCATTTGGTAAGAATCAATGTGTTATATGGAATTTACAGTAGAGAATATTGTAGATTTTGTTATTGTATACTACACGTTCTTTATAGCAATAACATAATAAAATTATGTACATGTATATGTATACATATACTTCCCCCCACACCCATAAAGCCAATTATGAAAGCTTTTGAGCAAATCTCTGGTTCCTATGTTTATCCTTCATTTCTTCTGCTTTCCTAGGCCAATTAAATACTAAGTTCTTTTACTCTAATTCCTAACATTTCTTAGAATTGTTCATTTTTTTCCACTCTCACTGCTGACACTTGAGAACCTTATCTCTTGTTGGTATTATGTAAGTTTCCTGGTGGGTCTCTGTCTCTGCTTGCTTTCCCACCATCAAATCTTCGCAAAGCAATCAGAGTGATTTTCCTAAAATGAAAATGTGATCATGCCATGCCCTGTGCTTAAAATTGTTTAGTGACTCCCATTGCTTCAACATAAAGTTTAAACCCTTAAACATGGCATGAGAGAAACCCTGATTTATTCTCTGTTCCTGCACTTTCCACCTTCATATCACAGTCTGAGCTGGCTGCCTTCTCGGCAGGTCTCTTTTACAGATGTTATCACATTGTATCGTCATACCGATTTTTATCTAACATTTTGCTATGAAAATTTTCAAACATACAGAAAAATTAACAGGATTATAAAGCAAACCCGCTCCCCACCACCTACATTCCAGCACTGATATTTGCTCTGTCACATATTTATCCATGTAACATTTTCCTATCCATTTTTAAAAAATAATGCATGTCTAAGTAAGTTGCAGACACTGGTATGCTTTGCTCCCCAAAACTTCAGCGTGGTACAGAGTTAGAATATTTGATTACTTAACCAGAATTTTGGTAAAATTCACCATTGCTTTTTACTTGCCTATCTCCTTCACTGAGTTGAAATGACTGCATCGTATTTGTTCTCTACCCAATGACTCAGGGATAGTAGGAACTAAATTAATGTTTATTAAGTGAATGAGCTGTTACTTAGCTTCTTGATTCATATACAAAAGTAGTTTTATCACCTCTTGGTCATCCGCCACCCAGAAAATAATTAGAACGCAATTTACATTCCACCTTTCAGCAACAAAGGAATTAAGAATTTTCAGGTTTGTAATTAGTTGACAAACTAACTCTCACACTGTCTTTCTACAAAGTCCCACAAGGTGGTGCCCGAATGTCTTTTTTCAGACAATAGTCTCTCAAATTCCATAATGAATCCTGCCTGACTAACTGGCACTGCTATTTGGCATTTCTGAGTGTTAGCATAATAGAAATTATATAATTAAGTAAAAGTTGCTTAGTGTTAAATAAAATTATGTGTAATGCCAGAAACTATAGCTCTGGATATAAAATGAAATAATGATTGTAATAGGTACCTTATATTTGCGTAGAGTGTAATACTATGGAAAGCTTTTTCATAGCTCCACATAGTAAGAAATGAATTTACCTCAAGTCTCTTTCACTTTGTCCATGAATAATTAACCCTTTGTACAGAATTTAAAAGAACAGAAGGAGAAGAAAACTATTGTACAAGAGAAGCTATGCAATTTAGATGTAACTCAAAAGGCAGAAGACTTTATTAATGCTGGTTTATACAGCATTGTAATAAGTTGACTTGATGTGGGAAAATAAGTTGCTTAATATTCTCTCTCTTTTTTTTTTTTTTTTGAGACAGAGCCTCAAGCTGTCACTCTGGATAGAGTGCTGTGGCTTCATAGCTCACGGCAACCTCCAATTCCTGGGCTCAAGCGAGTCTCCTGCCTCCACCTCCCAAGTAGCTGGGACTACAGGCACCTGCCACAACGCCCGGCCATTTTTTGGTTGCAGTCGTCATTGTTGTTTGGTGGGCCCGGGCTGGATTCGAACCCGCCAGCTCAGCTGTACGTGGCTGATGCCTTAGCTCGTTGAGCCACAGGCACCGAGCCTCTGAAATCCTTTTTGATTTGGCTCATGTTTTATACCTCACCCACTTCCATTTCTCTTCCCTCTAATGTCCACTTTTCCTCATCCTTGGATATTTGTGTTACCAGGGTTACACATGACTTATGCATAGGAAGCATATAATGGATATTAAATCTCTCTATAGAACACAGGAAAGACAGCTGAGCTCAAGACCCATATATCCATTTACTTATTAGGCCTTTTAGATGGCATATCTCACAGGCATTACTAATTCAACAAGTCCATCATGGACTTCCTAAACATGATCAGGTCCTATTTATTTTTTCCAAAAAAAAAAAAAAAGACCATTTCTTCATTTCAACTTCCTAATCCACAAAATGCTTCATCCTCCTGACTTCCCTCTGTATTCTGTGCTATTCCCAAGTTCTTCCACTCCACTCATATCCATCGGTCATCAGCCCTTCCTTCTGTCTTCTTTACTTCTCAGGAGTCTGTACCATTTTTCTCCATTTTTTTAAATTCCATCTTCTAATTCTGGCTTGTGATGATTTTTACTTGAATTGTTGCATAATAATATGTTTCTTTGGTCTAATTCACTGTGAGTTCATATCTCTCCAATATATCTTCCACTCTTACAATATGGTCCTAACAAGAAAACTCCCCTGCTTGACATAGTTAATAGTTTCATGGTAAAAGTTGAAATCATTTGTCATATATACAAGTCATTCAAAACTCTCTTCTATCTACAGTCCAGCCCACCATTCCTTTATACTGGAATTTGTACACCTCTGATCTAATCATGAATCTGTAGTAACTCCATGTTTATTTCCTATGTGATCCCTTATGTTTTCTGAAATATCCTGAATTTGCTCCTGCTTTGCCTACTTCTCTTCTTCAGATTTCACCTCACGTAATATATTTTATGTTAAATCTTCCCTGCATCCTTCTGAGATATTACGGACTGCATGTTCGTGTCTCACTAAAATTCATATGTTGAAACCTTAACTCCCAGGGTGTTGACACTAAGAAATGAGGTCTTGGGGTTTAAGAAGATGGCCATCTATAAACCACAAGGGGGTCTTCACCAAGAACGTGACCACCTTAATCTTGGACTTCCAGTTTCAAGAACTTAAGGAAAAACAAAACAAAAAAAATACCAGTCTGGTATTTTCTTATAGGGACCTGAACTGTCTAAGACACCAGGGAACTATAGATGCTACTGCTCTGGTGTTCCACTACTTTTTGCACTTAAAATAAAACATATTAGAATAGTCTTGACTATTTGCTTATTAATGTGTTGGCTCCTTTAGGAGAGGGTTCATAATAGGAACTACTGCATGGTAGAGTTTTAGTATTAAATTCTTGGAATTCAGTAAATTTTTAGCTGCTGATATTATCGAGCTTATTTGCTACTCTTAAAATATAGCACTCTTTAAAACAGTACTATTGGCTCTCCACAAACATATATTACACTTATGAATACATTTGAATATATGTTGCATTTGTGTATCATGGCATTGGAGTTACATAATTGTTCTGCTAGTGAAAGAAGCATGCATAATTCCTTGTCAAATAAATCAGATGTCCTGGATATTACTGTATTGAACATTGTATAAAGATACTTTAGCAGTTCCAGCACCTCTAATTCTGGAGAATATGGACACAAGATTTTGGATGAGACCAATATAGAATATTAGCTTTATGCTGCAACTGAACCCAAATGCAAGTTTTCTTCTGAAGTCCATGTTGGAAGATGTATCATTTGAAGTAATCAAAAACTTAGCCATTCAAAAGCCTGGGATACTATATAATAGGTCCTTTCAGGAGGTAGTATGATCTCTTAAGTAGATAAAGAATATGACATATGTAGGGTGGTGCCTGTGGCTCAAAGGAGTAGGGCACCACCCCTATATACTGGTGGTGGCGGGTTCAAAACTGGCCGCAGCCTAAAACGCAAAACAAACAAAAAAAACCCAACTTATGTAAATTATAATATTTCCTGAGATTATTTGCAACACATTATTCTATGAAGGTATGCCCTTAAAGAAGTTTATTACTGTGATCTGAACAATCAGAGGGGGCTGTATTACAATAAAGTTTTATATATATTCAGGTCCCTGTTTACATTCTTAAGCTAGAAGGGAAATCCATTAGATTAGGTGCCATTATCTCTCACAGAAACATAGAAATACATGTACATGCATACAGGCACACAAAAATTCAGTATTAGAGGCATAATTATAAATGGTGTCACTGAAAATTCTGACAAAGAATCGTCTCCAAAATTGTCAAAAGTTTGAAGACAAAAAGGAACAAACTTAAGTACATCTTGCTTTATAATCATGTATAACTGATGAATAAAAAAGTCCATTCAAGCTGTGAAAATATCAATACCTGTGATATTTGGTGAAATGACATGACCATTTTTCTCAATGCTGACTTAAGTTTTATGTCATCCTCAAATAGGTGCCATCTGTGCAGCAGACTGTTTGTCACTGTTGAGGTCTATGGGAGCTAAACTGAGCATATTTTACAATGCCAAAAAACCTTTGGTTTAGAGAGTCAATCAAATATGTGGAACCACTGAACACCACTGAGTAATTTCAGTTACACAGCCCCAAGAAAACAATCACTGTTCTTTTCTCCACATAAAAATCTCTGTCAAACATTCAGTCCCTTGTCCACTTATCACTACTGCTGTGCATTCAAGATCACCTCCCTGAAAATTTCAAAGAATGATCAAGGCACTTTTTAATATAGTATATTGAAACTCTGAGTTTTTAGCACTACCCATATTTATTTTCTTTTGTGGCTTCTTTTTTCAAGTTATTTTAATGAATTATATCACAATCTCTTACCTTTCATCATCCATATTAAATCTTATAAGATTAAATGTTAGTTAGCGAAACCAGGTATGGCTACCTCTATAGGGCTTGAAAATGTGAAGTCTCAGAAACAACAACTACGTAAAACCCCCCAGGAAAGCAAGTAAAGCCAGGAAGTTATTTTTACTAAACAGTCCTACTTTATCTATAATTACATGAATCCATTTGCGAATACTGAATTTCCCTAGTATCTTAGAGAGTTCCACAACAAAATTCCATCGACTGAGTCACTCGCAAACAACAGGAATTTTTGGAAACTGTAAGTCGCAGACTACGGTGCCAGCACAGTGGGGAGCTGGTGGAGGTTCTCTTTTGTGTCATAAGTTGCCAACTTCTCCTTGTTTCCTCACATGGTGGGAAAAGGGCACAAGAGCTCTTGAGGGTCCCTTTGATAGTGGATAAATCCAGTTCATTATAGCTCAATTCTCATAACCTAATTACCTCCCAAAGACCACACTACCCAATACCATAACATTAGGTATTAGGATTTCAACATGTAAATTTCAGAGGACATAAACATTCAATCTATTTTACCTACTCATCACATTATTTTATAATAGTTTTCTTTTTCTTTCTGTCAGGTAACAGATTTGGGATTTACGATAAACTCTTCATCTTACTTATCGGCCGTCTTTGCACCTTATCTTCTTGGTCATTCTGAAAAGTTGAATTTTTAAATCAAATTATTCCTTCTTCTCTTTCTCCTTCTCCTTCCTACTCTTCCTCTTCTTCTCCTCCTCCTTTTGCTTTTCATTCTCCTTCCCTTTCCCCTTCAACTTCCTTGTCCTTTTCCCTTCCCCTTCTTTTTCTTCTCTTGATTTTAATTCAGCCACACGCTACATCTGTTTATTTTTCTTGTGTCTCTTTGATTTAGAAGTTCCTGCTTGTCGACAACTATTATTTATTTATTTATTTATTGTTTACTTATTTTTGAAAATGCCTGGAAATACTTATCTCCAGCATGGTTACCTCTGGACAACAGAGATTTTCACTGAAATCCCCTAAATAAGATGCTATTATATATTTCCCCTAAATGCTAACTGAAAAAAAAGTAATGCTTTTTGTTGGTCTGGAATTGATACTATTCACTTCTCTGTTTAATTTTATAAAATAAACCCTCAGTGGATTCTTACTAAAGAGATATAAAACACAGTTAAAAACTCACACTTTTCTCTTAGAATTGCCTCCTAGGAACAGAGAAAATGTCAACTTAGAAATAAGGTGTGATGAAGACTATAGAATTTATGGGATTCCAAGTATATTAGCATTCAGTTTTTACAGGATTTATTCTGATACAATAATGATGTATTAAATTTAACATAATAATATACACTGATTATTGAGAACTGTGGAAATATAGTTACAAGTTAACAACAATGTTAACTTACAAGACTCATAAAGGCTTGATGGAATTAAAATATTGTGTCTAACAGAAACTATAGTTTCCCTATCCTCTCTGAAATCCCTAGAACCAAAGAAATATCAAAACAATCATTACCCAAATTGGAACACAACAAGAGAAATCCTTAAGAATAAGAAAATAAAAAATAAAACTGAAAGGCAGAAGGCAAGTACGTCAGAACTGAAGAGAGACACATCAACTTGACTGCATATTAGAAAGTATTGTTGCACAATGGTCCCTGGGAAAAGGGAGCTCTGTATCTGACAGATGGACGCTAGTTACAAAAGCAGATCCATGTGTAAGTGAGAGCGATCAGTGGGACTATGGCAGAAGGTGAATTCACACCCTTGACACACTTCTCAACACTAACACCATGTGGAGTTGGGCTACACTGCAATTGTATCTGCCTCTGATGTGAGAAGCAGGCAGAGAAAGCAGATCAGTCCCTGACTGCTGAATGACAGCCTGCATGAATCTCAGCAAGTGAGAATAGAAACAGCTCCACCTTAAAGATCAGGAGAGGAATTAACTTGTTATGGACTAATTTGTGTTCCCGCAATTCTTATGGTAAGATATTAATTCTAATGTGATGATATTTGCAAGTGGAGTCTTTGGGAGATAAATAGTCCATGAAAGTGGAGCCCTCCTGAATGGCACTAATGCTTTTGTAAAAACAAACAAACAAAAAAGTCCCAATTATGCAGGCATCCTCATCTCAGGCTTCCAGCCTCTTGATTGTGAGTAATGCATTTTTTTTATTTATTTTTATTTATTTTTTTAATTTATTTTTATTTATTTATTTATTTTTGTAGAAACAGAGTCTCACTTTATTGCCCTCAGTAGAGTGCCATGGCATCACACAGCTCACAGCAACCTCCAACTCCTGGGCTTAGGCGATTCTCTTGCCTCAGCCTCCCGAGTATCTGGGACTAGAGGTGCCCGCCACAACACCTGGCTATGCTTTTGTTTTTTTACAGTTTGGCTGAGGCTGGGTTTGAACCCATCACCTTCGGGATATGGGGCCAGCACCCTACTCGCTGAGCCACAGGTGCCACCCAGTAATGCATTTCTGTTGTTTCTGAGTCACCCAACCTATGGTACTTTGTTACAAGAGCCCAAACAACTTGCCAGTGGTCATATCCTTCTCACCCATCTTTTTGTAAAGACTGAAAACCTTACACTACGCCAATCTTAAACATGAACTCTGAGCATGAAGAGTCTCTATATTTGATGAAACGTGAAATGTTTTTGTTTGTTTTGAGAAAGAGTCTCTGCTGCTCCTGGCTAGAGTGTCATGGTGTCATAGCTCATAGCAACCTCAAACTCTTGGGCTTATGCAATCCTCTTGGCCCAGCTTCCTGAGTAGCTGGAACTGCAGGCCCCTAACCACAATACCTGGCTATTGTTAGAGGCAAAATGGGGTCCCACTCTTGCTCAGGCAGGTCTCCAACTCCTGAGCTCAGATTTTGGCTTCCCAAAGTGCTAGGATTACAAGCTTGGGCCACCACATCCAGATAAGGAAACTTTAGCTATAAAGATGAATACAGAGCTAGAAACCACTGAACAATGAAGGACTGTTCACACTGTGAAAAATAAACTCAATAAATATATGAACATTCATGTGAGAAAAGAGTAAACAGATATGATAATATATCTTAAAAGTAAAAGGATATTGGATTCATACAAAGGAATCAATTTGTGATAAAAAAAAACAAAAAACATAAATTATGAGAATCAAAAAGTAGGCTAAAAAATATCTCTTAAGATTAGGAATATATTGGCTCGGCACTTGTGGCTCAACGGGCTAAGGAGCCAGCCACGTGCACCTGAGCTGGCGGGTTTGAATCCAGCCCAGGCCCACCAAACAACAATGAAGGCGGCAACCAAAAAATGGCCGGGCATTGTGGCAGGCATAGGTAGTCCCAGCTACTTGGGAGGCAGAGGCAAGAGACTCGCTTGAGCCCAGGAATTGGAGGTTGCTGTGAGCTGTGATGCCACAGCACTCTACCCAGGGTGACAACTTGAGGCTCTGTCTAAAAAAAAAAAAAAAAAATTAGGAATATATTAGAAATCTCTAAACTCACTCAGAGGAAGGCTTCTGAAACATAATGGAATAGATGAAAATAAAAATTATGAAGGAGATACAAAGGATAAATCTAAAAACTATACATATTATCTATGACATTCCAGAAGAAAATAAAGAGAAGTTTGAGAAGAAGATACATCCAACAAAATAATGAAATATTTATTGAATTGATCAAAGGCATGAATAGGTGTCATCTTATAGACCTCATCTAATGTCAAGAATAGTGAAACAAACATACAGAGAAAACCAGAGATTTCACCTATTGAACCACTGTAATAAAACCTAAAACTAAAAAGAGAGTGAGAAATTACTGAAAATTTCCAGAAAGAGAGAGGCAGGAAATGAATGAGTGTTAGTTTGCTATTAAAATTCTGTTGTGTACTAAATGTTTGTTGTGACTACAAATTTCATGTTTTGAAGCTTTACACCCCAGTGTGACAGAATTTGAAAGTGGGATTTGGAGGAAATAATGTGGTTTAGGTGAAGTCATGGGAGTGAGCCCTGTAATGATGTTAGTGTTTTTATAAAACAGGAAGACAGACCTAAGATTTCTCTCTACCTTATGAGGACACAGTGAGTCTGCAAGCTAGAAAGAGCATACTCAAAATAACTTTAGCAGGCTGTGCCTGTGGCTGGGAGAGTAGGGTACCAGTCCCATATACCGAGGGTGGCAGCCCTGGCCAAAACTGCAACAACAACAACAAATAAAATAAAACAAAACAACAACAACAACAAAAAAAACAACTTTAGCATGCTGGCCCCTTGATAGCAGACTTCAAGCCTCAAGAACTATGAATATCTCAGTGGCTAGGGCACCAGCCACATACACCTATTCGAATCCAGCCTGGGCCTGCCAAACAACAATGACAACTACAACAACAAAATCACTGGGCATTGTGGCGGGTGCCAATAATCCTAGCTGCTTGGGAGGCTGACACAAGTGAATCTCTTAAGCCCAAGAGTTTGAGGTTGCTGTGAGCTGTGATGCCACAGCACTCTACCAAGGGCGACATAGTGAAACACTGTCTCAAGAAAAAAAAAAAAAAAATGAAGTACTATGGAAAAATAAATTTCTGTTGGTTAAGCTGCCCGGTCTGTAGAGATTTGTTACGGCAGTGTAAGCAGACTTAAGACAAACTCTTATCTACAATATTCTCTGTATGAAGCGAATAGGCTGATATTTGAGGGAAGATAACTTTAAACCTATTTATAACAACTGAAAAGTAGGTAAAATGGCATTCAAGACATGCAATGATTCTAAAAGTTTACCTCCCACAGATCCAATCTAAAAATAGTATTAGAGATAAATAGTTGTGATGGCTGCACAATATTGTGAGTGTTCTTAATACCAATGAATAGTACAGTTAAAAAGGGTTATAATGAAAAATGTTATGCTATATATATTACTGCAATAAAAACATTATTAAAAGATCCATTTTAATGAGGCAAAAATATGAAACTAGGACCAATACAATGAAAGAAAAGAGTATTGATGAAAAATTGTATAGGATAACCAAATATACTAGACTCAGGATACGTACAGCAATCCAGCAAAATTTAAGGAAGGTTAGAGAAGGTTAGAGATTTATTCCATAATTTAAAGCTATATATTTTAAAACATACTGAACTCTTTATCCCCCAATATACACATAAACTCTTTCTTCAAGACAATGAAACACATAAAAATTATCATATAATAAAGCACACAGGAAAACAAAACATTCTTGAAAGTTGATCTTATGTTCAGTTGCTATCATGTAGTATATCTGAAGATCAATAATCAAAAGTAGCTAAAAATGTATATATCTGAAAACTAACAAATATACATAGATACCAAATTCTAAATAAATTTTAAAGAAAAATAATTGGAAATTATGATTATTTTAAAAATACCAAAAAAAAAAAAAAAGTTCTAGACATGAATATAAATTTACAGAAAATGCGTAGCCCTCTGCTATAAATTAATCAAATTGTCTCAAAATAGAAAACCCGATTTGACAAACAAACCCAGGATACATTAAAACAGTAATAAAAAAAATACCTCCTAAAAATAAACAGACACAGATGTTTCACAAGCAAGTGATATTAAACTCTCAAGGAACAAATAACTCCTACCTTATAAAAGTTGTTTGGAACACAGAAAAAGGTGGGAAGCTCTCCAAGTCATTTGGCAAGGCACGGATAAAGACAACATTACTGTCGTCTTGGGAATTCCACAGAGACCAAGAAGATGGGGAACAATCACTCCCAGACATTACTGCAGAACACACTGGGGTCCTGTGAGCGCTCATGATAGGTTTAGCTTGTCACTTAACTGAAAGGCTTGAAATTGCAGTTAGGTAAACTAATCAGACGCGGTGCCTGGTGAGAATTTCTCTGGAGAGAGCTGGTGGTATACTGTGGATCCCCATCCCTTTCCAAGGGAGAAGAGCTTCAGAAGCCTGGTGTGGGCACCCGCAGACTGGAGCACTCCGGAGACTGAAACCTGTTTCCAGAAACTCTTAATGGGATGAGGATTCATGAGATCTCTGTGGGTTGAACAGATCCAAGAGCGGAAGTGAAGCCTTAGTCAACCTGAAATTCTCCCCTTTTGAGGAGAACATCTGGAGGAGTGAGGTACCTACCAGGGAAAGAGTCTGTGTAGGAAAGATGGATGGAAGCCAGGGACAGTGGAGTCATAAAAAGCCAGCCAAGAGCAGGCATCTTCGGGGGCACAAAACAGCATGGTGCATCTTGAACAATGCTGAACATCTTGAACAAATCTTCTAGAGGCAGCAAGAGTATTGCACAAATGAGAGAGAATGCAGACTCTTGCATACAAATAACTCCAACAGCAGATGAGAATAGGCAAATGGGCTACATAAGACTTTATTCTTTCCTATAATCCTTACCCCACCCTAGTCCTGATCAAGAAGTGGCTTAAAAGTTAGGCCAACTGCAGGAAGAAGACATAGGACAAGGGAAGTATCAGGAGAAGCTGGCCATCTGTCCCCCATTTTGGTGTCAAACAAGGGAGTGTAGCTTTGATACGGGGCTGAACTGCTACCACATAAAAATAACTTGGTAAATTAAGGGATTGGCATAGCAATCACTTCAGAACCATTTTCTAATTCCACACCCACTGAGTTCAGCTCCTTCAATATACCAGGCACACTTTAAACCCTGAGAGTCAAACAGTTAGAGCAGCATAATAAAAAGAAATGGTAAGAATGTCTCTTAAATAAAACAATAAAAATAATTCAAATGGTAAAAGAATAACTCATAGTAGCAGAGTAGGATTTTTCCTCAGTCATGAAAAGTTGTTCCCATAGCAGAGTAGGTGTATACTTTCCTTACCTGCAGGCACTCTACTTACCCACTTACGTACTACACATATGCATGTATACATATAAGAATGTAACTCTCTATATTAATAAATAAAAGAGAAAAATGTGATTTCAGCACATGCCTAATAAATCGGAGCTAAAGCTGTGATGCAATAAAATTCAATCGATATTTTAGAAACTATGAAATGAAGGAGAATATCCCTAATAAAAGATATCTTGTGCGTTAACATAGGCCAAAACCATTTTATCAAGAAATAAGACATAGTTGAATATACCAGATCAGTCATACAAAATATTATTGGAATATACAACCAATTGAACTGGACAATAGACCAATAACATAAATAATTCTCCAAAGTACAAAAAGGCATACTACATATCAAGAAAACACACACAAGCCAAAAGAAAAATAGATAAAGTCTTTGAACAGGCCACTTGCAGAGAAATGTAAAAATGGCTATGAAAGTAAGAAAAGTGGATGAACTTCACTAGTAGCAAAGTCATGGCAAATCAAATCTAGAGGCATCACGTCACCAGACTTCTGGTGATAATACAAATCATGTTGATCAAAACATCATGGTATTTACATAAAAACATGCACAAAAATCTATGGAACAGAATAGAAAATGATGAAACCAGCCTCATGGCACCACCTGATCTTTGATAAACCAAACCAAACCAAACCAAAAAGTATACGCTGGGGAAAACAATCCCTGTATAATAAATGGTGCTGGGTCAACTGGTTAGCCACAGGTAAAAGATTGAAATTGGACCTGCACTTTTCACCACTTACACAAATTGACCCACCTTGGATAAAAAATTTAAATCTAAGACATGAAATAATAAAAACTCTAGAAGAAAGTGTGATGAAAACTCTTAATGATATAGGCCTTGGGAAAGATTTTATAAAGAAGATCCCATTGGCAATTTTGCAGCAGAATCAAAAACAAACAGATGCATGTCCACAAATGGAAAAACACACCATGCTCATGGTTGGGAAGAATCAATATTGTTAAAATGTCCATACTTCCCAAAGCAATATACAATTTCAATACAATGCCTATTAAAGCTCCATTGTCATATTTTAAAGACTATGAAAAAAATAATACTTCATTTTATATGGAATCAGAAAAAACCTCGAATAGCCAAGACATTACTTAGAAATAAAAACAAAGCAGGAGGGATCACGTTCCCGGACCTGAGACTGTATTATAAATCAATAGTGATCAAAACAGCATGGTACTGGCACAAAAACAGAGAGGTAGATGTTTGGAACAGAATAGAGAACCAAGAGATGAACCCAACTACTTACCACTATTTGATCTTCGATAAGCCAATTAAAAAAAATTCAGTGGGAAAAAGACTCCCTATTTAACAAATGGTGCTGGGAAACCTGGCTGGTGACCTGTTGAAGACGGAAATTGAACCCACACCTTTCACCACTAAGGAAGATAGACTCACACTGGATTAAAGATTTAAACTTAAGACATGAAACTATAAAAATACTAGAAGAAAGTGCAGGGAACACTCTTGAAAGCATTGGCCTGGGCGAATACTTTATGAGGAGGACCCCCAAGGCAATGGAAGCTGTATCAAAAATACACTACTGGCATCTGATGAAACTAAAAAGCTTCTGCACGGCCAAGAACACAGTAAGTATAGCTAGCAGACAGCCCTCAGAATGGGAGAGAATATTC
>CAUYRH010040114.1:0-20445 GCA_963574655.1 Perodicticus potto | reverse complement strand
ATCACCACCATATCATCATCATCACCATATCATCATCACCATATCATCACCATCATCACCACATCATCATCACCACCACCACATCATCATCATCATCATCACCACCATATCATCATCAACATCACCATCATCACCACCATATCATCATCATACCATATCATCATCACCACCATATCATCATCATCACCATATCATCATCACCATATCATCACCATCATCACCACATCATCATCACCACCACCACATCATCATCATCATCACCACCACATCAGCTGCAGCAGCATATCATAATCATGATCACCACATCATCACCATCACCACCATATTATCATCACCGTTTCATAATCATCATCACCATCATCACCACCATAGCATCATCATCACCATCACCATATCATCATCACCACCATCACCATCACCATATCATCATCATCACCATCACCATCACCATATCATCATCATCACCACCATCACCACCATATCATCATCATACCATATCATCACCACCATATCATCATCATCACCATCATCACCACATCATCATCACCATATCATCATCATCACCATCATCACCATATCATCACCATCATCACCACATCATCATCACCACCACCACATCATCATCATCATCACCACCACCACATCATCATCATCACCACCACATCAGCTGCAGCAGCATATCATCACCGTATCATCATCATCATCATCATCACCACCATCACCATCATCACCACCACCACTGTATTATCATCATCACCACCATATCATCATCATCACCACCACTAAATTATCATCATCACCATCATCACCATCACCATATCATCATCACCACCATATCATCATCATCATCATCACCATCACTGTCCTGACTGCCACCATCATCATCATCATCATAATCCTACCTGCATTTACTGAGCACTTATTGTGTGCCAGACATTCATAATAATCTTACCTGGTAGGTGGTGTCATTACTGATATTTTATAGATGAGGAATCTGACGCTTAGAGTGGTAAAATGACACATACCCAGTAGGTGGCAAGGCCAAAATTGGTGTGACCCAAGTTCTTTGCTGTGCATGCCAATCTTTAAAGAATAGGACACTCCACAGTCATCCTCACACATGATACCCCACCAGTCTAACTTCTGTCCTCAGCTTCTGGCCACCCAGACCATCTCTGGTGTCCTATCTTACTCCACAGAGCAACCCTGCCCCTAGGGCTCACATCAGTCAGCAGAAGTTATTCCAGGCAAAAGTAGGACCCCAAGAGCTAGAAGAACAGCTAGGTCCTCCAGTTGTCAAACATCTGCAGTGGCAGCTGGTCTTTAGGTCTTATTCCCAGGATAGGTAACTCTTGGAGAAGTCTAAACCCTATTCTTCTTCAAGATCTTCCAGGGGCCAGAGCATGAGAAGGAAGAGATCTCTAAAGACTAAAGTCCTGTGTTCGCTGTGTAGAAATCCAAATCCAGACCCATCTCCCTCAGCCTCCTCTGCACACATGGGGTCGGGGCACATGGGGTGCAGCAGGGTGCTGTAAGGGAAGGCCCAATGGGGAAAGCAGGCCTTGATGGCAAAGGTCTCCCAAAGTCTGACGGAGGAGAGGACGGTGCCTCTTCCCTCTTGTCCTCCAGGAAATAGCCGAGGGCAGAAGCACAGCTAAGAATCTGACTTTCTTCTCTTTGCTGAAGGGATGCTACTGCCTCCCAGCATCTATCCTCCCCTTCTTTGAAATGGCACCCTGTCACATGTGCAGGCAACTGGCCCAGGTCTGCAGCATTGCTGTCCAACCTGGCGGTCAGGGTGCTGTGTGGCTGAGTTCTGGTGAACGGGCTATACCAGTGGATGGTATCTCAGGAGCTGACTCACCTAGACACCTGCCTGCTTCTGCCCCTCACTCCTTCCTCCTGCCTAGAAAATAGGTGTGATGGCTTTTCCTCTGCAGCTACCTTGGATCATGAGGCAGCTGAGGGAATGGCAGCCCCTTCCAAGGCTGACAGAGCAGAAGGACAGAAGGAGCCTGGGTCCCTGATGCAGTGTCACTTACCACCATGATAGCCCCAGTCTGCCTCTGTGGACTTTGCTAAGAGACACACAACTCCTTAAGTATTTAAGCCACTATTTTCTCAGTCAGAACAGAAAAGCTCAGAGCACAGATTTTGGAGCTGAACACCCTGAATTGTATCTCAGTTCCTTCACTCACTGGCACTAAGACTGTGGGCAAGTTACTTGGCCTGTCTATGTGTGTTTTTCCATCTGTAAAACAAGTTACAGTGCTGCTAGGTGCCTGGCACATCATGGATGTGGCAGACACTTACTTACCCAAAGGTAAGCTGTAATGATGAGGATGGGGGTGATGACAATGATCATGACATTTCCTGTTACGAGCAATTAAACCTAGCCTGGTACGTGTGCTCACAGTGGCCAAGCAGGAGAGGAGATGTGACTCCTTGATAACCAACCCCTTCCGCCAGCTTCTCTGTGAAACGGTGAGGGCAGAAGGTCAGAGGCCACTTTCAAAAGTAGCCACTCAGCTACCTACTGAAGGCACCACAGCAGGTACACCACACGCCAATCACAGAGTCTTCTAGACCTTGATTATTGCACAGAGGACATGTGTTTGTTGGCTCCACTGTGCACAGTCAAAGGCAGCTCACCAGAACTGCAGCTCACACGGGGCCTGGGGCCTGGGGCCTTCAGTCTGTGGCCTGACTCTCCGGGGGGACGTCCTCATGGAGCTGTCTCCCTGGACTCACTGCAGGCAGCATCATACTGATCTACCGGCCACCAAGAGTCACAGGGGTCTTGAGAGCTCTCCTCATCACCTGGAGAGCCCCTGAGGGCACATGGGGTGCTCAGATGGACCCCAGCAACGCTGACCAGGACTGGCCTGCCGTGTGCAGCTCACATTCAGAATGTGCTCTTCCCTAAGGATAAGACAAAGGCTGCCAGGGTGACAAAGAAAATGTGCAGCCAGGACAACCCCTGCCGGCTGCCTCCAAAGACCTCTCCTCACAGGTGCCTTTTGCCGTTTGATGTCATTAAGCAAGCCAGGCATCTTCTCCCCATATGCATGTCTGGGAGAAGAGCCAGGCATAGCCTAATAAAGCCAGTGTCTTCTCTGAGCTCAGTTTCTGTTGTCACTTAATATCCCTCGAGTCACACAATGCCCACTTGGCATGGGCCAATCAACAGTGTCCTGAGAGGCCCTGGGAGGACAGCCACACCACCCTTGCCTGCCGGCAGCTGGGACCAGGTCAGTTTCCTGACCCCTGGGCGGTAAGACCAGGAGGTTGACAGCTGCCGTGAGCTCTGCTGTCTCTCCAGCCCGAGACGCACAGAGCTGGCAGCTCAGAAGGCAAGGCAGACATATGAGAGGGGCCACACCCCTGACCCGGCCCTCAAGGTTGGCCCCCGGCTCCTGGAGCACAGAGTGACCTGAGGCCCTCTGTCCTCACAACTGCCTCTCTGTGGGGATCAGGGGGCTTTGGTTTGGGGACACCAAGTGGGTTCCGTGCAGGTACCAGCTTTACCCCTCTTTCAGTCTCAGAAACAAAATGGTGCCAGAGGCCACACGTGAGGGTGCTGCACAGTCAGGGAGCTGTCCCAGCTGCTGGAGGCGCGGGTGGGCGGGGACAGGAGACGCTCGGGGCTGTACGCAGGGCCATTATTTAGTCTGCAGCATGACAGGGAAGATAGGCAACAATTTTTCAGTGGCCACCAACTCTGTGTCAACCTTGTTAAAGATCTTAGCACAATTTCTATGTCACTTAGCATTAAATCTTTCTGAAAATGCTACCACCAGGAACAGCCCCACATTAAAGCTGAGGACGGTGAGCCCAAAAGGTTAAATATCCTGCTCAGACCCCATAGCCAGGAAGGAGGCAGAGCTGACCACGGGCCATGCCCGCCTCACTCTGTGGCCCGTGGCCTGCTGGCCACCTGGGGGCTGAGAGCCAGGCTCTGCTCGGCCTCCCTTGGCAGGAAGGCCTGCGTCCAAAAGTCCACAGGTCCTAGGGACCTATACCTGTTGGCCGAACCTGGCTCCAGGTACAGGAGGGACAGAGATCCGGCCTCTGCTCCAGAGGAGCACATGCTTGGGGGGGCACCCAGCAACCCACAATATGGGAAATTCCTCAAGAAAGACAAGACGGGGGGTGTGACGCAGAAAGACCCAAGAAGAGCTTTGGCTGAGGGGGATGGGATGGTCTGAGCATCCCAGGCAGAGAACAGCAAGGCAGGAACCAGCTCATATTACCCACAGACATCACGGACACAAGGACAGTAGGCAGGGCCCAGACCCTGCAGGTCCTCAAGGCCACAGGAAGAGGCCTGGTATTGTTCCTGGGTGTAACAGGAGACTCTTGGACGGCTCTGAGCAGAACGGCAGAATCTCATCACGTTTCAACAGATCCTGCTGCACCGGGGGGAAGGATGGACTAGAGGGGATGAAAGTGGGGCCAGCTGCGGAGTGATGGGAGCTCAGACAAGGCTGGGAGCAGAGAAAGGAGGGGATTTGGAGGAATGCTCTGCAGACACACACGGTGGAAGGCCTCAAGTTCACATTCCGTATTTGTGCTGCCTTGACACTCGGTTAACACCGGGAGGAACTGAATGGCAGAACCAAAGGTTCCAACTCTGACCTCGGGTACGTGGGGTTACCTACTCAGGAAAATGGAAGAGTTGCCGCAAACATCTCCAGGGCTACCTGGCCTGAGTCTGTGACCTGTCAATGTGTAGAGTTAGAGAAACACAGCCTGGGCTCAGGCTCAGCACCTTAAGTAAAGAACAATGGAGTCATGGGCCAGGGAAGCCTGTCTGATGGGCCTCGGGGATGCCAGACTTCCCCGCTGTATCTCTGTGTGGTCTGCACAGGGCTGTGTGCAACTCGAGGCCCTGGGTGGGGGTGAAGGGGCAGTGAGGTGTCCAGGACTGCCTCCAGGGCAGGCTCCCTCTGCAGGACACAGACCTGCCGTCCAGGCTGGAGGGTGGTGATGTGACCTCCAGAAGGCACTCGTTTGCCCAGGAGTGAGAGCACATTGCACTAGCACCCTTCTTCCCCTCAGTCCTTGTCCCTGAACCTTCCTACCTCCCTTGGCCCAGCTTCTCAGCAGGGCACTAAGAAGGGTTTTGTAAATTAGAGCTAAGGAAAAGGTGACATCAACTCCTTGCAGGTGATCAACTTCTGGATTTTGTTTTTTAAATAACACTTTCTGAATATCAAGGTCGATTTGATTTGGATTTATGTATTTTTTTTTCCATTAGGACGCATTAACATTTTGCTTGGTTTTTGCTGGTTTTTAAAAAGAAGCAGTAAAGGTGGGAAGCCCATGAGGCATGGTGGGTGGTGGTGGTGGCTGCCCTTTCTACTTCTCTGTGCCTGTGCAGGAATTGAGCTGGCCGAGCCTGAGCGACCCCTTGGGACTGGGGAGCTGCTGCCGGTCAGCTGACATCTGCTTGAGCAACTGCACTTCAAAGCTGTCAGCAGACTGGAGACTTCCAGGCCACTTCAAGTCCCTGGCTGGAAACCAGCGAGGTCATCAAGGAAAATGCAGCTGTGGCCTGCTGGGGCCACTGACCACATGAAGGGCTTTGGTGACTGAGGGGCACCGGGGGCTACATGCAAAACCCTTGATGGATGTTCTCAACAGCTTCAGCCCAGTATGGACAGACACTGCCCCTGAGGCCGCTGGACTGGGCAACTTCCCAGAAGGCATCAGCCTCAGGTCAACCCACGGAGCTCCTGCCTCCTGAGGGGACCACTTGGTGTTCACCACAGCCCAGGTATGTCCAGGCAGGAAGGTGAAGGGGACAGGACCACCTTTCCCTCGCCCTTCCAACTTCATTTTTCATTTTCTAGTTCTTGGACTTTTTAGTAGTGACTATCCCTTGTGTGTTAATATTTAAGAACAGTTCTACCCCAAACATGCACACATCCTTTGCTCTTTCACAAATGAGTCCGAATAACCCCCAATAACAATCTTGCCCCAGAGCAAAGTTTTATTTCAAATTGTATTCCCTATTAAGGTCTTCTCTTAATAAGCCAAGTACAACTATGATTTTTGATTAGTTAGACTTCAGATTTCTAAAGTTCAAAACAGAACTTCCAAATAGGAGATAGTTGTTTTCATCCCATCAAAAATAATCTAGGCTGGGCACCTGTAGCTCAAGCGGCTAACACACCAGTCACATACACCAGAGCTGGCGGGTTCAAATGCAGCCGAGGCCTGCCAAACAACAACTACAACCAAAAAATAACCAGGCATTGTGGTGGGCGCCTGTAGTCCCAGCTACTTGGGAAGGTGAGGCAAGAGAATCGCTTAAGCCCAGGAGTTGGAGGTTGCTGTGAGCAGTGATGCCACAGCACTCTACCAAGGGCAACTGCTTGAGGCTCTGTCTCAAAAAAAAAATATATATATATATATATATAGAGAGAGAGAGAGAGAGAGAGAGAGAGAAACAAATAATCTAAATGATGAATTTATTGGGTATCAGTGTAAATGTTTTTGAGTTAAAAGAAAAAACAAGTCACCTACAAATCATTAGAAGTAAACAGAAGAAAAAAAAGTGCCCATGTGGGGTAGGAAAGGCCAATAAATGCAAATACAAGAAAAAAAAAAGTCTGACAAGTTCTACTAGACCATAGTTTAAATTTAAATATTTAGTAGGAGATACCTTAAAAATAAGTGATAAAATAAAAGAAAATTCACACAATGTGCATGAAAAATATACGATCCCCAGTACATATCAAACTCCTACAAACCAGCAAAAATGATGCCAAAAGTGAAATTAAAAAATTATAAAAACAGGAAAATAAAATGGTTGGAAAACACACAAAATGATGGTCATTCTCACCAACAACTGAGAAAATGAAAATTTAAACAATGGGATCCAATTTCCTAACCATGAGACAAATCGGCAAGTCTGGTAAATAGCACGCGGTCCTGCAGGTGGGAAAGCACTCTGTCGCCCCCTGCTGGTGACTGGGTACAGAGCGGAGCCCCCTATACCAACAGGTACCAGGGAGAACAGGTAGATGGTAAGGTAGGTCATTTTAACACACAAGAAACTATTCATGAGTAACTGATAAATTTAAAAAATCTCACCTTTGAAAAATAAAGCCAAAGTGGGTGGAAATAAGACAGTACACATCCACTTCAATTAAAAGAAGGAAGTACATGAAAATACGGATATATTTCATTGTTATCGTTCTCTGATTTGTACACAAAGTTTATTCAAATGTTACACTTTTGTATCACAAGAATGTTTATTTTGCAAGTGATTTTTAATTCTTTAGCTACAATGTTCCCATATTTTAACATGACCGTAACTCACTTTTATAATTTTTAAATATTAGTCACAGCATTTGTAAAAAGTTAAAAGGGAAAAAGCACATTCTTTCCTCTGAATAATATCACATTCTACTTAAAGATTATTCATCTTTTGAATATCAAAAGTTGAAGCTGCTGGGGGTCACATTTGTTTGTAGGTCCCAAAATAACCCTGAGGTCTGAATAAGAAAATATCTTTTATAAACTATAACAAAACTCTCACCTCAAAATAAAACACTACAAAATGTACGCAATTATTAATATATCTGTATTCAACATTTTTACAATATCTGTACCCCTACAGGATTTTTAGAAATGACAATGAAAATAGGTTTACACTCAGAGCTTATACCAAGCTGATGTCACTTGAAGCCTGTGCAAAAATCTGTCCAAGTCTTACACTGTCATCAAGTCACTATAATTAAAAACACAGGACCTCGACACCCAGCTAATGCCAAGCAGAACAACGATTTATAGAAAGAAATCTCAGTGAGATTAGTGTTTACTGTTCATTTGAATGGGGGGAGGGGTAATGGTCAAAGTGCCTAGGACATCCCAAAGGCTCACAGGGCTGCTGGGTACATTTCTGTGACTGTAGCAGCCGTTTACCGTTTCCACCAAGTGTATCCATAGCTGTCCAGCTCTAAACCAGCTTCTAGAAGGTTGGCTCAAAAACTGGTGTGAAGGTGCCTCAATTACTATGTCCCAAACTTCATAAACCATCAGGTCAGCACAGAACACTGCTCTACTTGCGATGGTTGGGTCCTTTTTTCTTTCCCCCTACATTTTCTTCTCCTACATTTTCAAAACAACAGAAGAATGTAGTACTGTGATGAAACTATTTTTCTCAAAAGCCAAGTTGTGTTAGCACTGATTGGAGTATCAAATCCCTTCTTTTAAGTGGTAAGTAGTACTTTACCACTTAAAGTGCTTAAATCCCAGTGCTTCCTCAGGATAAGAAGTTGCTTCCAGGGTTAAACTGGTGCCAAATTTCAAGGGATTGAGGCTCCCCTCCCCCCACAGCCCTCACCCTGCATCCAAACTGTGTGACTCTCCACAGGGAGAATCCTCTTGGGTCAGGGCCCCTCTGTGCAGCTTCAGAGGCAGAGACCAGACCCAGCCAGAGAGGTTCTATAAGAGCTCCTGGGTCAGCACCGCCTTTCAATGAAAAGACCTGGGTCATGACAACTCTAACCACGTTTCATGCCACATGGGATAGAGGGTTCCCGGCGGGTCCTCAGGGCAAGACCCCACTGAACACAGGCCATCAAGACAGGTCACGTCAGACTTTCCCTGGGGGCCACTGAGAAGCCACAGCATCACCTCTGTGAGCACACAGCCCAGTCTCCTTTCAGCTCACTTGTGCACGCGCACACCTGCACACACACACACCCGGCACTGCCTGCTGCCGAGGGCGGTCGGAGCACAGCAGGGCTGGGCCTTTTGTCACCTCTGACTTCAGACTGGGTTAGGGAGGAAAGTGTGCCTGCAGCCCAGCATTCAGCTGACTCGCCAGAACATTAGTCAACTCAATCCAGGTAGTGTGTGTTTTTCTTTTTTCTGTTTCTTTCAAACACAACCTCTGGGGACTGTTTTTAGTGACTTATTTAAAATGTTAATGTAAATACATGTGAATTCCAGGGCACATACAGACGCGTAAACCAAGTTCCGAGTGCATCTAGAGGGGCAAAATGAAGAAGACAGCACCGGCATTGGGAAAGAACAGGTTCTGCCGAAGCTCTTGGTGGTGAACAGCGCCCCACTGTGGTGGGGTTTCCCCAGCTGCAGTGGATGTTTCCTAAGGATCTACTGAGATCAGGTTTGCCTCCTTCCCCAGAAGCCCAGGACCCGGCAGACAGTTGCCTGGCTGGGATGGAAACCAAGGACAGGCAGGAACAGGGCCCTGGGGGATCACGACGGGGGCACACCCACCCCGGGTACAGATTCCAAAAACAGTTACCCACAATGGGAGGACCAGAGTCCGGAGCCAATGCTTGGGAGTGTGTTATAATTTCCCCAAATATTGTAAAAGAGAAAAAAATGCTAGTACTTTACCACTTAAAAGCCCATGTTAACTCTGACCACCTTGGGAATGGCCACTGAGTGTCAGAAAAAGAGCAGGTGCAAAGCTGTGGGGTACGTGCTTGGGGAAAGGACAGCACGAGCCGTGGCAGGAGCAAACAGGTGCCAAGGCAAACTCCAGACAGACAGTCTCGTCATTCTCTGTCGTGTGCACAGGAGGAAGCGCAGCGCTCCTGGGGGACAGTCCTAGTTTGGGTCCACTCACTCACTCTGGGAATTGTTCCTTTGTAATAACTTGGTCCCCAGGATTCTTCCCAACAGCCTGGGGACAGTGGGCTAGGGCGTGCCTCCCCCGGGCTTCCGCTTCACCCAAGACCACCTCGTCGCTACTGCAGAGACCCAGCCACCCTGACCGTGGGGACTGACTTGACCCCCGCATGTCCACGAATCCCTTCTTGAACCCCTCTGTCCTCTTGCTCAGGAGGTCATGGCTGCGATGGTGAAGGCGCCACCATTCTATGTTCATACTCCTGAGCAATCTAGTGGGCCACAGCCAGTCGGGAGCAGCGTGAGAAGAGATAAAAGGTCCGAGACATTAAGTGCAAACGGCCTTGCACACCCAGGGAACTCCAGACCAGCCGTTCCAGCCCCGCCCTCCTCCTTCCTGATGAGTTTAGTGCAGGGCTGACTACGGGGCACTTTATTCACAAAAGAAAGTAGAAAAAACTGTCCTCACTTACTCCACATGCTCTACGTCAGACTGGGGGGTGACAGCTCTGGAGGTACAAGTGACAGCCAGCCTATCTGTGTTCTCCCACAGCCAGGTGCATGTCCTTGCTGTTGTTAATACCAGGGTCACACACACAGGAGGAAATGAGAGGCACTGAAGTGACCTCCCACCCACCCCAAAGCCACTCCAGCTGCCAGAGTCCCTAATCTCCAATAACCATGAAAACCTCCACTGACGGGGAGTCCAGGGGTCTCACACATCAGCAGCAGCATCAACATTGTCTTAGCAACATCACTTCCATCAAGTTTAAGCTTAATTTACTCAAACACTAAAATACTCAAACACTAAAAAGTATGAGAACACACTTCAACTTTTCCTCTAACTGTATTTATATATAAATCCCTGAGACGGTACCTGTCAACGTGAACGTCACTATTTACAGTTAATAAACATAAGGGGTATGAGCAGAGACCTGGAGCCTCCTCCCTCTGCATGGCAGGAACTGTCATGTCACATGTCAGGAGAAAACCAGGTCTCCCTTGGCAACATAAGGGGCAGACGACAGCTGTGCAAAATTCTAAGCCCCCAGCATAGAAGCCAGCAAGGTCTGCCGTCCATCCCCTCTGGGAGGGCTGGAGGCCACCAGATGACCTGGCAGGGACACTGTACTGCCTCCTATGAGCCCCTGGCTGTTCCGCTCTTGGAAGAGGTGGTGCCAGGGATGATCAAGAAACTCAGCCAAACAGAGAGAAGAAAGCAAAGGAAGAAAAGGCAAATAAGAAAGGGAGGAGGCAAAGGGGGTGGCAGGGAACGCACGTGGTGACAAAGCTGGAGGGGATGCTGTAGTGACCCGACAGGCAGGGACAAAGAGGGTCAGTGCCCACCAGGCCCCTCCTCCCCACATGACATGGGGTCAGGAAGGTGACCCCTAAGGGAGGAAACGCAGCTATTCAAAGTGGCAAAAATACACAAAAATGACAAACGTTCTCAAAGGGTGCCAGATTTTTGCAGACTTTTTGCAGAGGCCAGTGAGGTCCCTGATGGCTCGATGTCAGAGGGCACCCACTGAGAAGGAATGAGGAAAAGCTAGCACTAAGTCTGGAGCCTCCAATCGGTCAGGAAGACTCGGGGGTGTCTCTCTCTTCCTTGAGGTCCAGATGACCACGGCATCTCTGATGAGTCCCTTACCCAGGCGAGACACTGACCCCACAAACCCAGTGAAAGGAACCCAGCTTATGTGAAGGCAACCAGACCAACCCATTTCCTCTGTGTCCCCTTCTCCTCACTCCCCCTGGGATGCTGTCACTTCAGACAAACACGAGTCAGAGGGTCCACCTGTGTAGATGACTGTCCAACTGACCATGTGCTCCTTCAGGGCTCCCCCACCTCAGGGAAGAACCCCAAAGGCTGCTCGGTAAAGAAGCACCCTGACTTCCCTTTCTGCCTACTCCCCCCCTCCAAAGACAATAGAAAAACAAGAGTGAAAGCCGTGGAGCTTGGCGACACTCTGCTTGACTTGGGAATTTCCTCTGCAAGCGAATCTGCTTCCACGTGGCAAAAATGAGAAATGCTGGGCCAGCTGCTCATAAGCAGAGCTGCAGAAGCTGCCTGGACCCCACTTCACAAGACCAAAGGGCAGGGCTGCACACAGGCAGGTGGCAGAGGCAACCCCAATCTGAAGAGAGGGACTGGGCTAAAATATTCTAACTCCATCGCTCCCACGTACTTAAATATTTAATTAAGTGCACATGTGACAGCTACTCTACAACCCATGTGGCCAGAGACTAATTAGAATCAGAGTGTCTCAGTGCCAAGGAGATTAAACTATGGACGGAAACCCCCACTGAGAGCTTGGGGCCCCAGGCAAATCACATCTCAGAAACATATAAAGTCTGCATGAAGATGAACTAAACACCAGGGGCAGTCATCACAAGAAAATAAAAGTTGCATTCATACAGAGAACTCTCTGAAACTGGGGGCTAGGTCTGGAGGAAGGAGAATCTGCCTGAAACAAATTTGCTTACTATTCCAGCCTGATCACCTGCTCTTCTATAAATCACCATCAGCCCCGTGTGGGTCGTCTGCATCATCTGGGTTCTTACTCTTTTTGCATCTTCTTTACATTTTAAGGGTATCTGAATTCAATTTCTCTAAGAGCACATATGACTTAATTTTGTATTTCTGGCAATTATTTATTAAATGTGCCCCCATTTTATTAAATGATGGGTTTTTCCCCCCTTGTCATATCTATTTTTTAATATGTTAAAGATATGGTATCCAGTTTATATAAAATACTTTGCTTAAAATGCATTCAGTTCTATCAATAAATACATGTTTCCCTCTGCACTGTTCCGTAATTTGACATTATGTTTTTCTTCATTATATCACCATCTGGAAAAGAGAGTTTCCAAAACAAGAGATGATGAAATCAGATCTGCTTGTCTTACTTGACCACTTTGCTGTACAACCCAATGCCACTGTCAAATGCAAGTGCTGGTCATCATTTAACCGAATTAATAAGAACATTCAGGGCACAAGGAACCAATAAGCAGGAACGAATGGGGACGGCTCACTGTGTGTTAACTCATACAGATATCCCAAATACTTATTGCTAGAAACAGAATTTTAAACAAAGCGTCTTCAAATACATTAAAACTGCCTTAAATACAAAGAGCCTCATCACTCATAAAGTGCTGCAAATTTGATAAATAATGATTAAAATACAAAATTATACAGAAAACGCCCCTCGATAAATCAGACTAAAAATATTCTTAATTGAGGTTCTTTAAAGGGAGGCTTTTAGGCAAATTGCCCGTGGCTGCTGGGGAACTTGTTTTAGGCCGATTGGTTTGTGCCATCGCCAATCCCCGATGCCAGCAGCCTGAACAGACAACTTGGCGATCTGCGCCCCTGGGTGGGTCCGGGGAGGGCGCGGCGCGGCCCAGGGAGGCGGCAGCCCCCCACCCTTCCTCACTGAGCCCCGAGGGGGTCGCGCCCTCGCCTGCCCAGCGCCGCCCCGGGCTCCGCACCCACGAGTCTCCGGCCCCTCCGGGCCAGGCCCTCACGTCCTCTTTCTCCAGGGCGCCCCGCGCCTTTCCTTCTTTTCCTTCTGCGCCTCAGCCAGGCGCTGCTTCTCGGCCTCCTCCGCCTTCCTCTTCTCCTCCTTGGCCTCTTTGTACCGCCACTTGGGGATCTGCAGGTGGGCGCTGTCCTTGGTGCTGGCCTTCCGGGCCGGCCGCTCGGGCTGAAAGGTGGGCGCCGGCGCCTTGCTGATGCGCACGCGGGGGACCACGACGCCCGGCCGCACGCTGCTCCGCCGAAGCAGCTGCAGGGGCAGGAGGCTGGCCTTGCGCGGGCCGGCCGCCCGGCCGCCTGGAGGGTGGACAGGCGGCGGGGTGACTCCCGGGGCCCCGGCGCCCTGCGAGGTCCTTAGCTCGTGCTCGGTGCCCTCCGCCCTGTCCCTCTCCTGGGCTGGGGCGTCCTGCTCCCTGCGAGCCGCCAGGATTTCCTGCACCGCCAGTCGCCTTTTCCCCACACACGGAGGGCTCTCGGGGCATACGGTCTGGCAGACGATGGCCACGGCGGGGCTGTAGATGCTTGTGGTCACGCGGACCATGTGGTCCAGGACGCCGCCGTCCTCTAGGCCCGGGCTGGAGCGGGAGGTCAGCGCCGAGCGCACGAACTCCGTGAGCCTCTGCAAGCAGTTTTTGGAGCCTGCGGGCTTCACCGCCGCCTCCAGGGGCAGCGGCAGTTCCAGTTTGTACTTTTCCCCAAATTGCTCCGGGCAAGGCCGCTCCAGCAGCCTCTGCATGAGGCGGACCGCCTCCACCCTGCCCGTGTACGTGGCCCACTCCTGGGACGACATCCCTCGGCGGGGATCCCTCGCGTGGACATCTGCCCCTAGAAAACAAAAAACACAAACAGGAGTGGGTGGCCGCAAAGAGTACTCTGCCCTCCCAAGGAAGACAATGGAGCAAAGTCACAACTTCCAGAACCTGGTAAATAAACAGACCCTACCTAAACCAGGGTTCCCGGCATCTGACCCGCACCGGCTGCGCTTACTGTTATGACACAGCCCACCTTTTAAGGGCTCTGTGTGATGGTTTATCTTTCCTCAAAAACAAAATCAAAAACAAAAAATGCCTGAATTCAGCACCTAAATCACACTTTTTTTTAAAGAAATAAGATTGCATGGCTTCCCATCAATGGAGAGAAGACCAGACAACAAAGGTGATCTGCAAAATTTGAAAGATGCAGGTAGAATGTTCTAAAAATACCAACAGTGTCAGTCACCTGAGAAGCACCTGCAGCTGCATTTGTCACCTTTTTTTTCTTTTTGAGACAAGATCACGCTCTGTCACACAGGTTAGATTACAGTGGTATCAACATAGTTCACTGCAGCCTCAAACTCCTGGGCTCAAGCAATCCTCCTGCCTCAGCCTCCCGAGTAGCTGTGACTACAGGTGTCCACCACCACGTCCTCCTAATGTCACTTTGAGGAGACTGCTGTGAGTCCTTGTGGGAAGGGAGTGGTTCTTCCCTTCTCACACTGGGTGCTCAGCTGGCCATGGGCCTGTCACCTTCACCTGAGGGTGGGCTTCTTGAAGACAGAGGCCAAGTCATCCTGTAGCCCCGGTGGGTAGGAGGCATGCATTTAACAAAGGCTTATCACACGGTGAATAGCAGTCACAGTGGCGAGGGACCTGCCTAGGGCATGAAGAGCATGGAGCGCAGGTCTCAGACTTGAGACCTCAGCCCCATGCACTTCCTACCAGCCAGCAGGACAGGTGTACGGTTAGTATTAGTTTTAGTTTTCCGTGTCAACTTGGCTAGGCTAGAGTACTCAGTGATTTAATCCAATTTTAATCTAGGTGGCCCTGAAAGTATTTTGTAGCTGTGGTTAACATCTACAATTGGTGTGTGTGTGTGTGTGAGAGAGAGAGACAGAGAGAGAGAGAGAGAGAGAGGCCCCTCAGGGCAGGGGCTTGGTCACAGCTCACTATACTTCCAACTACCAGGCACAAGTGACCCTTCTGGCTCAGCCCCCTGAGCAGCTAGGAGTACCCTAGCTGCCACCACACCCAGCTAATTTTTTTTTTTTAATTGTTATACAGATGGGGTCTTGCTGTGCTGCCTGGGATAGTCTCAAAACTCCTGCCTCAAGTAATCTTCCCCCTTGGACTCCCAAAGTGCTAGGTGTGCCCAGTAGTAATCAGTTGACCGTAATCAACCTTAACCAAGGAGATTACCCTTCATAATGTGAGGGGGCCTCTTCCAATCAGTTGAAGGCCTTAAATTAAGCAAAGCCTGAGGTTTCCTGAAGAAGAAAGTTCCAGCTTTTGTTTAGTCTTAGCAACTTAGGCTCACCATAATCACGTGAGCCAATTGCTTAAAATAAATCTTTTACTATACTCACCCTACTGGTTCTGTTCTCATTTCTCAGAAGAATGAGAGAGAGAGAGAGAGAGAGAAAGCTGGAAAACCTGGACTGAAAGCTCCCCACAGCCTCCCTTACACCAGTCACTTCTGAATGAATATCCCTGGACTACACACTGCCCCTAAATATCACAAAGTCAAACTTCAGCTCAATGTGATGAAATCTGCATAAATTTTGACTCAGTAGTACAGAATTAATATGGAATTGCTGTTCTATTAACTTTGGTCCGATCTCAGCCCAGAAACAGTTAAAAATCATTCTGATTTCAAGTCCCATTAGTCATAACTCTCCCAGCAAGGCAAGGTAGAGAACTAGGGCAATTATCTAGTCTGTGAGCTCCTTGGGGACAAGGCCAGCAGAAGCTTCTGCGTTTCTATCCCACACAGACCCAGGTATCTGACATGTTTACTACTGAACCCAGGGAGGTGGGGCACTAGCCGCTTCCCTGCCCGGCCAGCCCACAGTGGGCTCATGGCCCAGACAGACTCAGCTTACCTGAGTTTGCCAGGTAATGGTCTTAATTCTGTGACACAGTAAAGAATAGCCATATTAGAAGAGTGGCAATTATTTGGAACTGGAAATCAGGGTGGAACTTATTAGCTAGAGTACAATTTATAAACTGAGTTCAATTTATAAAATGAAAAGGGGGCAGTAAAAATGTCATTGCAAAAAATAGATGACACATTAAACCTTAATTAATTGCATGTCACTTAAGAGAGAACAAACTATGAAATTAAAATCTTAATGAACACTGCTTGAAAGAGACATTTTTCAAATGCTAGTGGAAAACCAGAGGCAGAGCTGGCCAAAGTTTCCCACTCCTCTTCCTGTTTTTCTCTTACCTTTTTAAAATGATTTCAGAAAATACAAACACTCTAAGGAACAAAGGTCGAATCAGCTCTAGAATCCAAGTCATGCTACAAAATTAAGGATCTATTTCCTTAGAAAACTACTACTCAAGGTAATATATACTATTAATGGCCTGAACACAGTAATTAAATTTTGAAAGACAAGGACTGATGTTTAGCATTTTACATGAATACTTTTCAGGGGATACACAGGACTTCGGAAATGCTACTGTATCCGTCTTCTCCCCTGGAAACCTTTCACATCTTCACCTCCCCACTATGATATTTCACCCAGTGCTCCAGACACAGACAAGAGCTGGGCTCCTGCCAGTGGTCCACCTTCTGCCTTGGTGAGTGCTGCGAGCCACCTACGTAAAATCTTCTAGTCTAGTCAAGGCAGAAACACACTCATTTCTAGACAATGCATTGTGATCGGTTTACCCCAGGGTTTCTCAACCTGGGCACCAGCAGGACATTTGGGGCCAGGTAATTAATTATTTGCTATGGGGGCTGTTCTGTGCACTGTAGGCCTCTGCATCCCTGGCAGGGCCCTCTACATCAATGATTCTCAACTGATGTGGAGAAGATCTTAGATGTGCCATGAAAATTTTTAAAGATCATTAATTAAATTATTTTTGAAAGTTCAAAGCATAAGCATATTCTTTCTTTCTTTCTTTCTTTTTTTTTTTTAGAGACAGAGTCTCACTTTATCACCCTCAGTAGAGTGCCATGGCGTCACAGCTCACAGCAACCTCCAGCTCTTGGGCTTAGGCGATTCTCCTCCCTCAGCCTCCTGAGTAGTTGAGACTACAGGTACCCGCCACAACACCCGGCTATTTTTTGTTGCAGTTTGGCCAAGGCCAGGTTCAAACCTGCCACCCTCAGTATATGCGGCTGGCGCCCTACCCACTGAGCTACAGGCGCCGCCCTATATTCTTTTTTTTTTTTTTTTTTTTGATCAACATAATTTAAGTGTACCATGGAAGTTTTACTATAGGTTCAGGTGTACTGTGAGATTTTTTAAAAAGGTTGGAAAACACTGATCTAGATGCCAGTGGCACGCCATCAGTTGTGACAACTGAAAATGTCCCTAGACACAGGCAAATGTCCCAAGGAATCACATCCACCTAATGACTGTAATCCTGCCCGTTTTTCCAGCCTGACAGCTACAAGTGGCTGAGTGACCCCGTGCTGGTCACTGAGCCCTAGAGAGTCTGCCCCGTGACAGAGCAGTGTAACTGCTGCTTTCTGTTGAAACAACAGGGAGTCCAAGGCCGGCTCTGGATGGTCACTGCCAACCTCAAGATGTCTAGAGAAGGGAAAGATACAGACACCAGCTTTCTTTAAGCCACGCTCTAGTCAGGATTTCTGTTACTTGCAGCAGAAAACATTCCAAACAGTTACTAAAAGGAAGAAAAAAATCCACTTTCCGTCACTCATTCTCAGGAGCACTTTTTCTGAGAGTCACAGGCAGGCCTGCAGGACCAGCAGGAGATGGGTGGAGCGTGACGTCCACATGTGCCACCTCCTCTCCTATCTCTCTGCCAGCCCCCAGCCCTGTGTTATCCCCCCTGCAAAGCCCAGTTCGGGTCTCCTTCCTGCCCCCCTTCCCCAGTCCAGAGGGACACTTGGGGCCAGCCCTTGCCAGCCTCCTCCTAGGACACATCCAGCCTGTACCTTGGGCACTCTTAGGACTAACGTGGATGCGGGGTCACAGAAAAGGGCCCACACTTTAGCCCAGCAGTGATGACAGGCCACCTCTGTGGCATGGCAGGTGGAAACAAGGCACCAGAGTCAGGGGTGGAAGCCCCAGCTGCCCTTGGCAGGACATCTCAGTAATCTCTTTTACTCATGTTGAGAGTCCAGAAGGTCTGAATCCCAGATGCCCACAAGAATGACCTGCTCAGCAGTGTACATTTTTTAGTTTCCACCCTGTTTAAACTTTACTCCCCTCCCCCATCACTCTGCCTCCTGGGGTCACCTTCCAGAAAAACCACCTGCCCCCAAGTCCTTGTCTCCAGGGTTGCTGTCAGGGCTCATGTGGAATGCATGGCTTTGAGCCCTTGCTCCAGCTAATAACTTGAAATAATTCCACATGGCAAATTCTCAGTTCACAGGAAATTCATATTTCCCTTATCAACAGAAAATAACCTGTGTCTGGATATAAATCACCTGACTTTCCAGAACCATGAGGTTTGCCTAAGCCGAGAACAACCACACAACTGACAATGGGAGTGTCCCTGCTCTCTGTCCCTCACATTCCTTTATATCTAGAATCACACGAAGATTCAAGGGGTTTTTTCCCCTACAAACATAGAAATATTCAATGTTTTTGTTTGCTTATTTTCGCCTCCCAAAGGCTGTGGAGCTTACACCAAAGTTCAAGTGTGAGCGTGAGCTCCCTTAAGCAAGACTGGAAACTGCCAACCTCCACCAGTTCTGTCCTCTTTAAAAGAAAAATCACATCTTCGATCCACTTGTCAGAGCCAGTTATTCAAACAGACCTGTCACTTTGGGGCATTAATATTTCACTGCATTAACAAGATTCTGCTCACGAGCAGAGCTGACATCATTCCTTGGGAACCCAAAAGCGAAGATCCAATCAGTTGGCTTTTCAGAACGTGGTTATACATATTTTATATTAAAATCCAAGGTTCCAGCAATTCTAACATTATTCTCTTCTACCTGACAAGGCAGATAAGAGCTGATCTGTGCTTGTATGTGATGAACTACAGGAAAATCTCAACAGTTTACAGGGAAGTTGAATTCAACAATTCATCATTTCTGAAAGAAAATGGTTCCTATGGAATAGAATGAAATTGTCAGGTGAAGACAACACCTGGGTGGAAGAAAATGCTACGCCTGAAAGAATTAGGATGAGATACACATTTTTTTACCATTAACAGGTAGTTATGCTTGTGTGTTTGGCTTTTAGAATTATCATAGGATGACCATTCCGCAAAGACCTATCAGTATCTTTAAATGCTTCCTCAGCTACACATAAATACACTTTATGCTGAAGTTGTCAATCTAAAAAAATGCTCAGTTTCTTTAAATGCTTTGATTTTCTCAATATTAATATACTTAAATGCAAACAAGAAAACTTAAAAATGTTTGTACAAATGTTTAAAATATGTCGACAAGCATCCTTACTGCTGCCCACAAAACCCAGGGAAACAATTCCACACACTTTGCTTCTTTTAAAACATACTCACACATCTTTTCTACAGGGAAAATGGAATCCACTTTTCCAGGGAAAAGAACAGTTAAATTTCCGTAGCAGTAATAATAGAAAGTAAAACTACTCTGGCAATTAAACACTACAACCGAAACCCAAGGGGCTCAAAAAAGATGTCACATTTGTATTTTTTTTTTATTTTTTTGAGACAGAGCCTCAAGCTGTCACCCTGGGTAGAGTGCTGTGGCATCACAGCTCACAGCAACCTCCAATTCCTGGGCTCCAGCGAGTCTCCTGCCTCCATCTCCCAAGTAGCTAGGACTGCAGGCGCCCGCCACAACGCCCGGCCATTTCTTGGTTGCAGCCGTCATTGTTGTTTGGTGGGCCCGGGCTGGATTCGAACCCGCCAGCTCAGGTGTACGTGGCTGGCGCCTTAGCCCGCTGAGCCACAGGTGCCGAGCCCGTCACATTTTAATTTTAAGCAAGAATACAGAACAAGCTGGACAGGAAAAAAACATGCACGGCTGGGTGATTCTCTTCTCACTGTGTCCATCTTTCCCATTTAAATTAGTTACATCAGTGGTTCCCCACAGAAAGCAATGTCTAGAGACATTTTTGGTTATCCCAACTGTCAGCTCTAGTGGGTGGAGGCCAGGGACACTGCTGGAAGGGCTACAATCTGAAGGACAGCCCTCCCAACCAAGAATTTTCTAGCCCCCACTGTCAACAGTGCCAAGATTAAGAAACCTCTTAAGTTACGTGCTTATTACAGTCAGTAAATTCAAGTATCTCATCACAATGATATTTTTCAAAAGGAAAAGTATATCTTATTTTTTGAGGCAAAGTCCAAGCTGTCACCCTGGTTAGAGTGTTGTGGCGTCACAGCTCACAGCAACCTCCAACT
>CAUYRH010040109.1:0-31282 GCA_963574655.1 Perodicticus potto | reverse complement strand
AAATGGCCGGGCGTTGTGGCGGGCACCTGTAGTCCCAGCTACTTGGGAGGTAGAGGCAGGAGACTCGCTTGAGCCCAGGAATTGGAGGTTGCTGTGAGCTGTGATGCCACAGCACTCTATCCAGGGTGACAGCTTGAGGCTCTGTCTCAAAAAAAAAAAAAACCAGGTGTTGTGGTGGTCACCTGTAGTCCCAGCTACTCGGGAGGTTGAGGCAAGAGAATAACTTAAGTCCAAGAGTTTGAGGTTGCTGTGAGCTATGATGCCATGGCACTTTACCAAGGGCAACAAAGTGAGACTCTGTCTCAAGAAAAAAAACAAACAAAAAGAAAAGAAAACCAAAACCAAACCAACATACTATTTTGTTTGTTTGTAGAGAAAGTGTCTTACTTTATTGCTCTCGGTAGAGTGCCATAGCATCACACAGCTCACAGCAACCTCCAACTCCTGGGCTTAGGTGATTCTCTTGCCTCATTCTCCCGAGTAGCTGGGACTATAGGCTCCTGCCACAACGCCCAGCTATTTTTTCTGTTGTTGCAGTTTGGCCAGGGCCGGGTTTGAACCAGCCATCCTCGGTATATGGGGCCGGCACCCTACTCACTTAGCCACAGGTGCCACCCCCAACATACTGTTTTTATAGCATTTACATTACATTAGATGTTTCATTGTTTCTCAGATACAGGCTCTTGCTCTAGCTAGAGTGCAGTGGCCCAGTCATAGCACATGGCAACATCAAACTCGTGGGCTTAAGCAAACCTCCCAGCTCAGCCTCCCAAGTAGCTGGGAACTACAAGTATATATGATCAATCTCAGCTTATTTTATTTTTTGTAGATACTGGGTCTCACTACGTTGCCAAGGATGGTCTCAAAACTCCTGGACTCAAGCAATCGTCCCACCTCGTTCTCCCAAAGCTAGAGGATTACAGGCATATGCCACCACACTAAGCCTTGTGTTAGGTATCAAATCTAGAGATGGACTCGGAGCCTGTGGCTCAAGCGGCTAAGGGGCCAGTCACATACACCTGAGCTGGTGGATTCAAATCCAACCCAGGCCCACCAAACAATGATGGCTGCAACCAAAAAATAGCTGGGTATTGTGGCAGGCGCCTGTACTCCCAGCTACTTGGGAGGCTAAGGAAACAATCACCTAAGCCAAAGAGCTGGAGGTTGCTGTGAGCTGTGACGCCACAGCACTCTACCAAGGGTGACAAAGGCAGACTCTGTCTCTGAAGAAAAAAAAAGAGGCTGTATTTCATTTGAGCTGAATAATTTAAACTTTTTCTTGTGCATGATCATTGTTTTGACAGACCCTTTGACACCAATATATCTACCTTTTTTCTTTTTTCAGATAGTCTTATTTTATTGCCCTTGGCAGAGTACCATGGCATCCTAGCTCACAGCAAGCTCAAACTCTTGGGCTCAAGGAATCCTCTTGCCTCAGTCTCCAAAGTAGCTAGGACTACAGGCATCAGCCTCAACACCCAGCTATTTTTAGAGATGGGGTCTGGCTCTTGCTCAGGCTTGTCTGGAACTCCTCAGCTCAAGGGATCCACCCACCTCAGCTTCCCAGGTATCTGGTATATTTCAAAGGTTGCATTTTTAAGAAACAGAGTAAAACTGACACCTATACTATTATACTGAAGAAGTCCTTTAAACTGCTTTGCTGAATTTTTATCAAATTGCATTTGAAGGCGTCAGGGGAAAACTTGACGAGTTACACTTAGGTTAAAATGTTCCTTTCTGATATTAAGCACAAATCAGACATACTTTAATTGCTCCAGAACTGAAGAAAATAAGCTTTGCTTGGCTCTGAGACTCAACTATACTAAGATGATATACAGTCATAATAAAGCTTTAAAAGCAACCAATAGGGGGCTCGGCGCCTGTGGCTCAACGGGCTAAGGCGTCAGCCACGTACACCTGAGGTGGCGGGTTCAAATCCAGCCCAGGCCTGCCAAACAACAATGACGGCTGCAACCAAAAAATTGCCGGGCGTTGTGGCGGGCGCCTGTAGTCCCAGCTACTTGGGAGGCGGAGGCAGGAGACTCGCTTGAGCCCAGGAATTAGAGGTTGCTGTGAGCTGTGATGCCACAGCACTCTATCCAAGGTGACAGCTTGAGGCTCTGTCTCAAAAAAAAAAAAGCAACCAATAGGGAACAGTCTATTTGCCAAGCTCCCCCAAAAAAGAATTCACGTAAAAATATAAGCTATTTATAAAATCCCATTATTTCTTTTTTGTTTGTTTTGAGACAAAGTCTCAATTTCTCAGCTTTGGTAGAGTGTCAGGATGCCATAGCTCATAGCAACCCCAAACTCTTAGACTTAAAGCTATTCTCTTGCCTCAGGCTCCTGAGTATCTGGGACAACAGGAACTTGCTACAACACCCGGCTATTTTTAGAGAGGAGACCTAGATCTTGTGCAGGCTGGTCTCAAACCTGTGAGCTCAGGAAATCCACCTACCTCAGTCTCCCAGAGTGTTAGGATTATAGGCATGAGCTACTATGCCCAGCCCGGCATGTCACTCTGGCTCAAGCTGGCCTCGAACTTGTGAGCTCAAGCAATCCACCTGCCTAGGCCTCCCAGAGTACTAAGATTCGAGACATAAGCCAACGGGCCAGGCCCACTATTACTTTTCTTCAAGGAAAAAGGTCAACTAGATAACTAGCCTTCCCACCATATTTTAGAACACTTCTAGGGCAAAAGAATGACATTAAAAAAAAAAAAAAATTGGGGGGCGGCGCCTGTGGCTCAGCGAGTAGGGCGCTGGCCCCGTATACCGAGGGTGGCGGGTTCAAACACGGCCCCCGGCCAAACTGGAAAAAAAGCAAACAAATTTTAAACACTAAAGTAGAAGATCATGGTTTTTCTGCAACTGACCTCAAATTACAAAACAGGTATTTTATTTTATTTATTTATTTATTTTGGAGACAGAGCCTCAAGCTGTCGCCTGGATAGAGTGCTGTCGCGTCACAGCTCACAGCAACTTCCAACTCCCGGGCTTAAGCGATTCCCTTGCCTCAGTCTCCTAAGTAGCTGGGACTACAGGCACCCACCACAAAACCCAGCTATTTTTTGGTTGTAGTTGTCATTGTTGTTTCACAAGCCAGGGCTATATTTAAACCCACCAGCTCGAGTGTATGTGGCTGGTGCCTTAGCTGCTTGAGCTACAGACACCAAGTCAAAACAGGTACTTCAAACAAGTAAAACATAGGCTGGGCACGAGGCTCATGCTTGTAATTCTAGCATTCTGGGAGGTAGAGGTGGGTGGAATGACTAAGCTCACAGTTTCAAGACCAGCCTGAGCCAGAGGGAGACCTCATTGCTAAAAGTAGTCCAGCATTGTGGTGGGCACCCCTAGTCCCAGCTACTCAGCAGGCTGAGGCAAGAGAATCATGTGAGCCCAAGAGTTTGAGGTTGCTGTGAGCAATCAAGCCAGGACACTCTACCAAGGGTGACAAAGTGATACACTGTCTCCAGAAAAAAAAAAAAGTAAAATACAGCAAAGGACTAGTACCAGATACATCATAAATAAAAACATATTCAATAGCTGCCTGTAGTGGCTCATGCCTGTTATCCCAGCACTTGGGAGGCTGAGGCAAGAGAATGTCTTGAACCCAAGAGTTTGAGGTTGCTGTAAGCTGTCATGGCACTCTACCACGGGTGACCAAGTGAGACTCTGTCTTAAAAAAAAAAAAAATATATATATATACACACACACACATATCTTCAAAATAACAGAATAAGTGCAACTTTTCTGAGTACTCATTCTGTGGACTCTCCAGGAAACCTGAAATACTTTAAACACTGCTGGTTTATTGTATTTAAATAAAAAATGCAAGCTACAGAAAGAAGAGCTAAATGTTTTAGGATCAACCAAGTCAGCCAAGAAATGGTAAAAAATTCCTCCTAAGAAAACAGAAATTTACTAAAGAAATTAATGAAACAAATAGTTTCAATGACATTTTTTATTTTGAAAATGACATTTTGGGTGGTGCCTGTGGCTCAAAGGAATAGGGCACCAGCCTCATATGCTGGAGTGGTGGGTTCAAACCCAACGCCAGCCAAAAACTACAAAAAAAAAAAAAAAAAAAGAAAAAAGAAAATGCATAAGCGCAAATGTGTCCTCATAAAGTTTATGGTCGAGGTGACTGATAAACCATCTGAAGCAAAGAAGGTCCAAGGTGAAAAAGATGGCCCTAGCCCCTGCTACTGTGAAGAAGCTGGAGGCCAAGAAGATGGTGAATTCCCTGTTTGAGGAAAAGCTGAAGAGTTCTGGCATTGGACAGGACCTCCAGCCCAAAGAGGACCTCACTCACTGTGACAAATGGCCCCGCTATGGCTGGTTGGACGGCAAAGGGCTCTCCTATATATGCGGCTGAAGGTGCTGCCTGGGACTAACAGGTTCACCAGGCCTTGGGCTGCCCAGCAGGCATGCACCTCCTTCAGCTGGTCTGCAAGGACTGACCAGAGACCAAGGAGGAGAAGCTGCAGAGACTGTTGGCCCAGGCTGGGAAGAAAGCTGCTGTGAAGGGGATGTCCCCACTACGAGGCCACCCATCCCCTGCCACGGGGTAAGAACAAGAAGGCTCAGCTGCTGGTGATGGCACATGCCGCGGATCATGCTGACCTGGCTGCCTTCCTGCATGCCCTGTGTTGGAAGATTTGGGTCCCTTCCTGCATTATCACAGGGAAGGCAAGGCTGGGGTGTCCAGTCCACAGGGGGACCTGCACCACTGTGGCTTTCATGTGGGTCAACTCGAAAGACAAGGGCTAAGCAGGTGGAAGCTCTCTGGACCAATGTTTACCATGACAGATACGATGAGATCTGCCATCGCCGGGGAGGCAACGTCCTGCGTCCAAAGTCCGTGGCTCGTATTGCCAAGCTGCAAAAGGCAAAGGCTAAAGAACTTGCCACTAAACTGGGCTAAATGCACACTGTTAAGTTTTCTGTACATAAAAATAGTAAAAGTTCTTCTTAAAAAATTACCAAGTGGGACGCTCTGGTGCTCCTAGGTGGCGCACACAAGGGTGGAATCCGTCTATCTAACTTCATCCTATTCTTTTTCTCTAAACTCCACTGGAAAAAGAAGAGATGAACTTTCAATCCCTCCTCTGTGGAATATTGCATATGGAGCTGCTGTCTGCTTTATACCAAGTTAACGGTTATGTCAGAAGGATGGAAGCTTGTTCATCTCTTGTTAATTACAAAAGAAAATTTCAAGGTTTAAGTACCTGTTTTAAGGGTTTAAAGTTGAGAATGGCATCTGGTTAGCCACTGATACTCATCAGATTTCTATGTATAAAGCATTTATAGTCAGCAGCAGTGTTGGAAGGAAGCCTACAGTTGGGTGTACGGAACACTTTGCCTGCTCAGAAAGTCGGCCGTTCATCTTGAGGAATAAAGGATGACAGAGGTTATTGGTGGTGGGGTAAGGGTGGCTCTCCTCTCCTTCTCTCTGTTTTGGGGAGCCAACGACAAGGCTACTAATCCCTGAAGCTGGCACACAAAGTCTCACTGAAATATCTTAAACACAGTAAAACAAAAACATGAAGTCCTGAAAGAGACTGATAAACCATCGCCTGCCTTCTGGAGGGGACATTGCTGACTACACAGACACTAGAGTGACCTGCACACATCCTACCACCTGAAACGAGGCAAGCTGGAAAGTCCCCACCACTGCCGGCTCTGTTTCAACCGCAGACATTCACTCTCACTGCTCTGCCAGCCTACTCAGCATCCTGGGTCACTGTAGGAACCCCTCGTGCTCCTAGATGGCACACACAAGTGTGGCACCCATCTGTGCAGCCACCTCCCTCTGCCAGGGGTGCCTAGTAGCTCTCGTACCTTGTCTGATGTTTCATGCTAGCATACTTAGGGCTGCCCCTAGACCCAGGAAAGCGTTTCACAAGCTCCAGAATTAGAGCTATCTTGACACCTTTTCTAGATATTTTCACTGCCCTCTACCCTAAGAGAAGGAAAGTGAGGATGCCGGTATCTGACCTTATCCTATTCTTGCTCTCCAAACTCCACTAGAAAAAGAAGAGATGAACTTTCATTCCCTCCTCTGTGGCATATTGCAGGGAACTGCTGTCTGCTTTATACCAAGTTAACAATTATGTAAGTGAGGGCTCAAAGAATTTAGAAAATCCTTTTCTTTTTGGGCAAAGACTTTTGAGAGTCAAATCTGAACGCTGACTGCTTATTTCCCTTGCATTCTTGCTGTTAACAGGGCTAATTAGCCACTGTCACTCAAGTTAAATGGATGCTCGAAAGAGGAAATACACATTAGAGTATTTCAAAAACTTACTGATATTACACAAATATTTTTCCAAGTTTGTCATTTTTGGAAATAATTGCTTTTTTTTGTATTTACGGGCATTTAAAATTGCTGTGTAATTAAATCTAGCAATCTCTTCCTTTATGTGTTCTCTCTTTGGTGTGCTGCCAAATTCATTCTCAAGTCAAAGATTGATTTCTTTAACCAATAATATGTTGTTCTAATGCCTTTGTGTGTGAACGTCGGTATCTATTTCATGAATGGCCACCTCGATACTCCCTGCCTCAGTAAATACTTCCATTCTTCCTGTTGCTCAGGGCAAAACTTTGGCATTATCTTTACTTTTGTCATCTTCTTACACTTGGCAGATTCAATGCCCAAGTAAACCATGTTAGTTTTTCCTTTGAAATATATCCAGAATCTGGCCATCTCTTATCTGGTCAATTGCAGTAGCCTCCTAAATTATGTCCTTGTCCTTGCCCTGGTAGACTCCTCTCAACATGGCAGGCAGACTGTTCTTCTCACTCATGTGCCATTTCTTTTTCTAAAACCAAAGGCTTCGAATCTCATTTAGAAAACAATCCAAAAATTCTCCCGTGGGCTTCAAGGCCCTACGTGGTCTGCCCCACCCAGCACACATCTCCACCATCATACATGACCTTCTCTGGCTTTCTCTCCCAGGCTTCCTTCCCTTCCGCCTTTCCCTCTAGCTATGATCTTGACCTTTTTGCTTTTGTTCATTTAACAAAATGGGCAGCAAACTGGCCTCTGCAGAGGACTAGGGAATAGAGGACTATTGCAGTTCCCTTGCGTTCTACCTGTAATGCTCACCCTGCCCCTTCCTCACCCCCTGATCTGCTTTCCTCAGGTTTCTATTCAGCTCTTTCTTGACCCTTCTATCTAAACTATGTACTCTGCAAATAACTCTAACACTTATTCATTAGTTGATGTCTGTCTCTTGCCATTAAAAGGTAAACTCTTTGGGGGAGAGCTATGTTTTGTACACTGTTGTATACTTTCTGTCTTTTTATTTTTATTTTTATTTATTTGTTTATTTTTTAATTTTTTTTTTAGAGACAGAATCTCACTATGTTGCCCTTGGTAGAGTGCTATGGCATCACAGCTCATAGCAACCTCCAGCTCTTGGGCTTAGGCAATTCTCTTGCTTCAACCTCCTAAGTAGCTGGGACTGCAGGTCCTCGCCACAACACCTGGCTATTTTTTGTTGCAGTTTTGTCGGGGCCGGGTTTGAACCCGTCACCCTCTGGTGTCCTAGGCACTGAGCCACAGGCACCGCCCGACCTTCTGTCTTTTTGAAGATGTATATTTTTCCTCCTTTGTCTTCATTGTGGGATGACTTATGAATAAAATGACAAGTCATTTCTAAACTACTAAAATTAATTTTATGTAGTTATTTTAAAAATCTTATACTGAAATCTGTTCTATAATGTTTTTAGAACATTTATATCTATATTTGTATGTCAGATTGATTTGTACTTTTTTGGTGTATTAAAATGTCCTAGTATTTCTAATAATTTTTGCTTTAGATAATTTGAATGTATTTTTGGATGCCTGAAGGTTCACTACTATATTTTTTGGATAAATTATACCATCTATTTCTATAAACAATCCACATTTTTTCTTTCTTTCTTTCTTTTTTTTTTTTTTGCTGTTTTTGGCTGGGCCTGGGTTTGAACCTGTTACCTCCAGCATATGGGGCTGGCACCCTACTCCTTTGAGCCACAGGCATCGCCCTAAACAATCCACATTTTATCTCATTTAATTTTTTCCTTAAATATTACTTATTCTGATCTTACTAATGTCATTCAAGAGTTTTTACATTAGTATTTGCTTAGTATTTTCCCATTTTGTTTATTTTCAAGCTTCTATTTTTGTTTCAGGTATGCTTCTTAAATATAGCATGTATTTTCTAGGGGGTGGGGATGATAGAGTCTCACTCTGTTGCCTAGGCCTAGAGTGCCATGGGGTCGTAGCTTACAGCAACTTTAAACTCCTGAGTTTAAGTAAACCTAATCCCTCAGTCTCCAGAGTAGCTGGGAGTACAGGTACCTGCCACAACACTTGACTATTTTTTTAGAGACAGGATCTTGCTCTTGCTCAGGCTGGTCTCTAAATCCTGAGCTCAAGAGATCCTCCTGCCTTGGCCTCCCAGAGTTCCATGATTACAGGCATGAGCCACTGGACCTGGCCAGCATGTAACTGTTTTTTATTCAAACACTCAACCTTTAAAAAATAAAACTTTTTAAAATTGTTTTTATTGTTACCCCATCCACATATATCTGTTGATTATGTAGAAGCAAATCTCACACATCGTATCATTTCATATTTACATATTTCAGTTTATATCTCAAAGGAAAAGAACTCTTTAAAAATGTAACTGCAATACTGTTATCATACACAAAATTAATAATAGTTCCTTAATATGAAATACCCAGTTATAATTAAATTTTTACAATTATCTCATTTTTAACATAATTTGTTTGTATTAAAGTCCAACTAATGTCCACACATTACTATTGGCCAATATGTCCCTTAAATTCTGTGTAATCCTAAGATCCACCTCTATCTCTGCTTTTTGCCTTACTCTTTCTCCTTTTAGTCAGATTTCCCACCTAAAACTAGGGTGAGTTCTTAGAAGATAGTCCGTATTCCTAAAAATGAGGGGTGAACTTCACTGGTAGCCTCTCATTTATTTTATTTATTTATTTATTTATTTATTTATTTATTTATTTATTTATTGAGACAGAGCCTCAGTATATCGCCCTCAGTAGAGTGCTCTGGTGTCACAGCTCACAGCAACCTCAAACTCTTGGGCTTAAGCGATTCTCTTGCCTCAGCCTCCCAAGTAGCTGCGACTACTGGCACCTGCCATAGTGCCCGCCTATTTTTTGTTGCAGTTGTCATTGTTGTTTAGCTGGCCTGGGCCAGTTTGGAGCCCACCAGCCCCAATGTATGTGGCCAGCACCGTAACCACTGAGCTACAGGTGCTAAACCCTTTCATTTATTTCCCTTTTTTCAGGTTTGATTATCATGCTGGACCAGAGTCAGGTGTAACAAGTTATCAGTCCCCACTGTGTCTGCTATGTCCCTAGCTTAATAGTGGTTTCACTAGGTAAGATACATAATCAGTGAGAATCACGTATAATCACTTACATAAACTCTGGGGTTAGAGGAAAGGGTAGTGTTAATGGTAGGGCCTATTGTGCCATCTCTTGTATCCCTTCTAAGGCCACTGCTATTTGTTAGTGTCTGTCTTTAGACAGTGCATAACTTGCCACCTCTCCATTTTCAGCTGCCAATCTTAGTTACTCGTTTTTGTGAAGCTGGAAAACGTTTTCTCAGCATCCTACCAGATCCACAGAGCGTGTGATTTCCCTCATCTCTCCTCCGTGGCTTTTGTCTTCTTTCTTAAAAATTCTACTTCATTGCATTTTGCTTTATATGAGTAAGAGTAGCTCAAATGTTTAAGGCTTTTGTGTGTCAAGACAGTTAGAATTTTGCATACATTACCTCATTTGGTCCTCCTGACAATCTAGTAAAAGAGGTTGACATTAGGTCAGTGTTATAGATGAGGAATTGAGACCTAGAAAGGTTAATTACAGCGGCACAGAGCTAAACAGCTGAAAAGGAGCGGAGCTATGGTTTGGACTCAGGTTATCTGCCTAAATGTCCATGTCCATGACCCCAACACAATACTGCTGGGGTTATACTTCGTGCTAAGAAAAGTCAAGCAGCGGATTTAACCCGTTAATTTGATTTCCAGAAAGGTCTATTCTGCTAATAGCTGGTTGGTTTTTATTTGTTTGTTTTTTTTCCACAATCATGTTTTTAAATCTATAAGAATTCATTCTTGCTTTCTAGTTATTACTTTAGCAAACATTCCAACAAAAGTGTGTTTTTACTGGTTCTATACATTATCCTTAGATCTTACTGGGAATACCATTTACAATTTTTTAAAAATTCCTGTTTGGTTTTTTCCCTTATCATTTTTCCACTGAAGCTATTTTCTCTGTTTTGTTTTTTTTTTAATTAGTTTTTCTCTTTCTGGTGGCCGATTATCTTCTTTCCTTTAGTGAGTTATCACTGGCTGTCTACTTAGGAATGAAGGGATAAAATGATCAGCCCCAGCAGCAAACACTGGCTTCTTTAACAAGCCTGTTGGATGTGTTCACTCCCCTTTGTAGACCTGCCCTTTCCCTCCCTTCCCTCCTTGTGCAGGGCAGGAAGATGTAAGGATTCCATCTCTTCTGGGCATGCCAAGTCTGTTGAGGTGGGGCGGGCTAGGCTGTCTTGGAAAATTTTCTTCTTTTCAAGCTTTCTAGGCTAGAAACAGACTGAAGAATGGTCTCAGAACTGCCCCTATGGTCAGTTCTCAGGTGACAAAGCTTTATTCAATTTACCCTATTGCTTGTCTCAAGTGAAGTACAGGTTGAGTGAATGCCCAGCCCCTCTATACCATGCTTAGGGTGGGTTTGGGGACCCTGTGGCTTGCTCTGTGGCTGTTTGGTCCCCAACTCGCCCAGTCAGACAACCTTTGCTCATAGGATCCCAGGGACATGGACGTCTAGTTAGAAAGGTAACTGCCAGTGGGAAGGAGGAGTGGTGACCATGTTGACTAAGCGTGAGTGAGATTTTTCTCGATATACTGAACTGTTTCTTGATATGTTGAACTATTTCTCGCCAGGTGGTTTCTTGGTAGAAACTTTTGGTTAGTAGAATTTTGGATTCCACTGTCTACTTCAGACATCTGCTACAGAGAATTGTCCATTTTAGTTACTTGAGCTGTCTTCGCCAAAGGAAGCATGGTCACTGGGTAGGCGTTTTGTAGCATGGGAACATCCCCCCACTCTACTACATCAAAGCTGTCCTTCTACTGGAACTCCTTGGGTAGCAAAGGAAGATTTTAAAAGCTTAAATAAAGATGAGACTTTGTTGGCTCACGTCACATAAAGGTTCAAGCGACAGGCAACAGATGCACCTTGATTTAGGAATTCAAAATAAGTCATCAGGATATGTCCCCTACTGCTACTGTTCTTAGTGTCAGCTTACCCCTTTGGCCAGTTCTCATTCACAGTGGTTACCAATATTTCAAGCTTTGTTTCACACCTCCAATTCTAGCAGGAAAAGAGGGTACACTCCTTTCTCATCAGCTCAAGGAAAAGTACTCAAGATCATTGGTTCTGACAGGATCACTGGTTCATCTTCGAGTTTATCAAATGTGACTCTGGAACGGAACGCTTTGAATGGCCCTATATCATATCATAGGTCTACATCCAGAGCAAAAAGGTTAACACCAAACACAATATAGAAAGGAAGATCGGGGACCTGCTAGCAGAGAGAGCTTTGATGGCAGGCGACAAAACAACTGTCTGCTACTCATCCATTTGCCTGTGGAGTTGACACATCTGAACTAATCTTAGGATGAGTTAGGTCATTGCCTTTGCATAAGTATAGTCTCCAAAGCCCTTTATTTTTAATTTTTATCTTTATTTGTTTTTTTGAGACAGGGTATTACTCTGCTGCTCAGGCTAGAGTGCCGTGGCATCATAGCTCACAGCAACCTCAAACTCTTGGGCTCAAGCGATTCTCCTGCCTTAGCTTCCTGAGTAGTTGGGACTACAAGTGCCCACCATAATGCCTGGCTAATTTTTTCTATTTTTGTTAGAGACGGGGTCTCATTCTTGTTCAGGCTGGTCTCAAACTTCTGAGCTCAAGGGATCCTCCTGCCTCAGCCTCCCAGAGTGCTAGGATTATAGGTGGGAGCCACTACAGCTGGCCTCCAAAGCCCTTTAAACCACTGAGTTTCCCTGACTCTTCCTCTTGTGGTGTCATATTCCAAAGGCTTGTAGTTCATCTCATCTTCATGTCCTTTCAGTGTGAGGGCAGGCAAATGGCTTTCCCCTAGAACCTACTGATCATGAGTTACCTCACAATAATTACTATCTTACAAGTGTGAGTGTTTGTAGTTTTACTATTTTGTATTTAAAAACATTTTTTTGAGACAGTTTCTCTTTTATCACCCTCGGTAGAGCCCCATCTCTGCTAACAACAACAACAAAAGACCTGGTGGGTGCCTGTAATCCCAGGTACTTAGGGGGCTGAGGCAGGAGGATGGCTTGAGTTTGGGGTTGCTGTGAGCTATGATGACTCCATAGCACTCTACCCAGGGCAACAGAGTAAGACACTGTCTCAAAAAAAAAAAAAAAAAATGCCATAAAGACTAGTTCTATTGATAGGTGGTTATATACCTGGGATATTCTCTAAGGCTTGGAATAGGCAAGACATTTGTCACAATAATAGCAAGGACTAAGTGGAAAGCAGAGAACCTTGTTGTACCCCTGTTTTCTTGGAACAAATAGACTAGTTGGGACTTAAACAGCATAGTGTGTGGTGAGGTGGTTGAGAACACAGACTCTGGGTTAAAATCCTAGTTCGACCACTTACTGCCCATTTTGATCATAGCTAAATTATTTGACTTCACTGTTCCTTAGTTTCTTCATCTATAAAATGGATTATTGACTAGTATTGACTTTTAAATAACAATAGTATTGATGTGGTGCTTATATGAGTTAATAAAGTGTAAAATATTTAGAATAGTGTGAGAACATGAAATATAAGAGCCACATAAGTATATGGTAAGAATTTTGTTAATGATTTTTATTGCAATTTTTCGTGAAAATTCATACATAAATATTCAGTGAACAAAGTGTGAGAGGGATTACTCGGTAGCAAGTTTCTTGAAGAAATGACCAAAGCATGACCCACGTTTTCTTTTCATGAATCTTGCCTAAATTATCCACATCTGGGTAAGAAAGTGGGAATGACATACTAATGGAAAAACAGGCTAATAAGCCTACCCTAGCCTTACGTTCAAGGGGTGGAATAATTTACGGGAAAGCTCTCAAATGCTGCAATCAAATCACTGTATGGAAAGCTGCAAAATCCAGTTCCAAACAATGAAAACATCAGTTTCTTAATGGAACAGGTCCAACCATCTGGCATTCATATGTTGTTTGTAGGCGCAGTTATTATACAGACATAATGACCCAATTCCACCTCTAGGCAAGAAGCTTTCATGAAGGAAGTTTACCCTGGCCACTTGTGGCTGATTAATATTACAAGCAGAGGTTTTTTTTTTTTTTTTTTTTTTTTTTAACTCTTTTGTTGTTAATGTTTCAAATTCAGACTTTTTTTCAAGAGAACATGAAAAGAAGGAGCTTCGATATATTTGTAGAAATCAAGGCAGCAGATTTCATTGTCTCAGAAAGAAATTTTCTTCAAGGCAATTTTTTTTTTTAGAGGTACCCTGTCACATAGGATAGATACGGAATATACTCTTTTTTTTTTTTTTTATGGAATATAGTCTTAATGATAGTTATTTTTTCTAAAAAGTTTTGAATTGAGTAACTGATAATTTTTTTGCTATACTTTAAAAAAGATATTTTTTGGCTTTCTTTATTTTTTAGAGAGATATTTTCACTCTGTCACCCAGGCTAGAGCACAGTGGCAACTGTAGCCTCGAACTCCAGACCTCAAATGATCTTTCTGCCTTCAGCCTCCCGAATAGCTAGAACTACAGGCATGTGCCACCAGGCCCAGCTTTAAAACTAATATTGACTACAACTTGGGACACAGAAAACAATGACATTTCATTTTTCTTCGGATGAACCACCAATTTTGCTAGTGTGTTATCTTTTTTGTTTACTGTGGAACTTGACCTAAAGTCTAAGATTCCAATTGTTCATTTAAAATTAATCCAACAAGTATTTACTGTGTCTCTATGAAAGGCTAGCTGTTGAGTTGGGTATGTACCTATTTAATGGAGTACAAAAAAACTGGTTTTTAAGAAAATAGAGGAAGCAGCTTATGAAAATAACAGACAAATATAAAGTGTTAATGGTATAAGAGTTTTAAAAAACATGATAAGATGAAAAAGAAGGTGGACAACAAAAGGGAGACATGTAAGAAAATAGAAAATTCCATGTAAATAAAACCTACGTTAGAGTGATTCAAAAGAAAATGACTGTGGGTCATAGAACTCAAGCAATGTGGGTTTTACAGTTTATCACCTTTCTAGGACACGGGCAGGAAAAGCAGAGATAAACATGACAAGTGAATAAGTGAATGGAGAACTGGGCACCAAGGGAGCCAATCTACGAATAAGGTTGTTCTTGAAGAAGACAGGTCAAATCAGCAAAAGCAACAATTACATACGTAATAGAAGAAAAAGTTTCTGACTCAGCTTTATAAAGGTTTATAAACTTACTTATAAACTGTTATGTAAAGAACAATTTTTGTAGATCCGAGGGGGTTTCCAGGTTACAATTAGTGTTTGTTTGTTTTTTTTTTTAAGCATACAGAAAACATTCCAAGCTATGCAAAGACTAAAATACATACCTTTGTCTTAAAACACATGAAACTGGGTAGCTTTTAAACAGGAGATTTATTTGTAACAGTTACAGAGTCTGGGAAGTCTAAGATCAAGGTGCTGGCAGATTTGGTGTCTAGTGAGGGCCTATTTGCTGGTTCATAGATGGTGTCTTCTTGCTATGTCCTCACAAGGTGAAAGTGGGTGAGGCAGCTCTTTTAGGCTTCTTTTATAAAGGCATTAATCTCAGGCAGCACATGTGGCTCAGTGAATAGGGTGCTGGCCCCATATACTGAGGGTGGCGGGTTTGAACCCAGCCCTGGACAAACTACAACAAAAAAATAGCTCAGCATTGTGGCAGTTGCCTGTAGTCCCAGCTACTTAGGAGGCTGAGGCAAGAGAATCACCTAAGCCCAAGAGCTGGAAGTTGCTGTGAGCTGTGACACCACGGCACTTTACCGAGGGCAACAAAAATGAGTCTCTGTCTCTAAAAAAAAAAAAAAAATAAAGGCATTAATCTCATTCATAAGGGCAAAGTCTTCATGACCTCATCACTTCTCAAAGGCTCTACCTTCTAATATCATTAGCCTGGTGATTAGAATTCAAAAGATGAATTTGTGGGGGACATGGACATTCAGACCATAGCAACCACTCAGGAAACCATGTTGAAAAATAGAAAGATTAGCCCAAGTGACTGAGTTGTATACCAGTTTGAGAGCATTTAAAAATTATTATTAAAAAGAAATGAAAAGATAAATTAAGCATTTAGCACCAGAAAGTAAGGAGAATAACACAATAAATCCAAGGAAGTCAGTAGGAAGGATTTGAATATAAACCAAGCACTTACTGAGATAATCACAGCAGCAAATGAACAGCATCGATAAAAACATTCTAGATCTAATTTTTTTAAGTAAAGAATTTAAAAACGACCTTTTGCAAAGTGAATTATTGGAAATGAAATATTAATCTCTAGTACTAAGGTAAACAAAGAGATAAAATACAGTAAGAAGATACCGTAACAATTTCAGTTCAGGTAATCCGAAATCTCAACAAAAAGATTATTATGTGAAAATTATTTAAAGATAAATAGTAATTTGACTTAAATAGAACAGTAACTGTGGAAGATACTCTTTACAGGTTGGGTTCCGAGGGAAGTGGGTGGGGCTGTAACTATTTTACTTAAATAGAACAGTAACTAGAACAGAATAGAACGAGTATAAGATACTCTTTATAGGTTGGGTTCTGTGGGAAGTGGGTGGAGCTGAGCGGGGAGTGCAGAGGTTTTACTGGGGAGTGAGAACCATGAAAAGAAGAGGGAGAGAAGCAGGATGGGGCAGGGAAAGCCATCAGACCACGACGCAGACCCAACAGAATCTTCACTAGCCCATCACGGACCTTGGGAGCAAAGATGGTCCATCAGAGAAGTCTTTCATTGGACAGCAATGGCTAGTCCCTTGCTCAGTCATTGGCCATGGTTCACCATGAGAAGAGCATAACCTTGCCTATCACCGCTTTGCTCGTTCATTGGCTAAAAGGATGCCTCAAGAAGCACGTGACCTCCACCTCAAAAGCTTCAGAGGACCCTGAAGGTGCTAAACACCACGGACGTCAGCTAACCATACTCTCCGCAGCTGATCAGGGAGTCTTTCTTGAAAGAGATCTCAATGGCATACCTCTGTCTGCCACAGTCCTTCTTCTGTTCTTGGTTGGATCCTTTTTTCTAAACTTGTTGAGGCAGCAGCACCGTCGGGTATTGGCCAAGCCTCTCTCTTCCTATGGGAAAGCTTAGAAGAGAAAGCTTAGTGGGATGAATGGTGGCCTTAGTGCTGCAGTTAGTCTCTGGGCCACAGTTGGCACTCATGTTCTTCCTCCCCTGTTAAACGGCTGAATTCAGCTAACTCCTGAATTGGTAACTTAACTCAAGGTGTGACCCAAACCCTCTGTCTGTGTCTTGGTAGCCATAGTCGTCTTTGGTTGCTACATTTATCCATTCACAGGTACAATTAGACAGAGGAGTAGCAAGAAGCACCCACATGAGTGCCACACATATTCTTTTCTTCCCTCATTTAATAACAGTAGCTCTTTCTCCTCCTGTTAATCAGGGCAAATTATTCCTGAAAAGGTGGTGTCTGTACTTCTTGTCTGCTGATTCCAGGACCCCACATGACCCCAAATTGCCCAGGTAGCAATCACTGCAACTTTTCTGTGTCCCCTGTTCAGAGACTCTAAGCCTGCAGAGCCCAAAGTTGTGCTGAGAGAGGCACAGAGTCCCACAGTGAGTCACTGATAGTGACGGCAAATGCGCTCGCTTCTGGCTCCATCCCCTTGCTTCACAGACCCATGTATTTTTCCCATTGGCGACAAAGCACTGCATGAATGTCACTGATTCTATGCAGACAGCATCCTGAGGAAAGTCCCTACCCTTTCAGAGTACTCTCCCCAAGTTGGTGCTCCAGTTATGCCTCCATCAGAACATTCCCTTCCTCAGCAGGAATTTTCTGAATGGGGCAGTATGTGATACGGGCACATGGGCCTTCTTTAAGGTAAACTTAATGCCCTAGTTGGATGTTCTATGGGATTTGATGCCTGTGGACCCAACATTCCATAAGCCCTGGAGAGTGACACTGGCTGAGGTCCTGGGGCAGGAAAGGCAATGACATATCTATGCTGGGTGTCCATTCCTAAGGAAATGATCCACTAATCTTCCCAGAGGCCCAGCCTAGTCAACTTGACATTAATTTGCCAGTTGGTCTTTTCAAGAACTAGTCCATACTACTCGGAGTTGGTGTCTGGTTGTAGGCAGTTTGGACATTCAGAAGAAGCTTTGGTAAGTGGGAGTCTACGGGTTTGAGCCCATGCGTGGTCTCCCTCTCTGCCTCGGTGGCCACTTCATTCATTAGTCCGTTATGTTATCACTTGGAGTGCTGCTGACAAAGGCTGGCTCATGTTCCTGCTTGTGGAGATGAGCAGGAATTCCCCCTCTTCTCTTTCCTCTGCTGGTTATGGAAGGGGGAGGCTCATATTCTTTCAAGTTTATCCTGGAATTGATTATGATACTCACTTCAATTTACACTTGCCACAGCTTGTCCCTAATGGGTCAGATCTATCATTGCTAAATCTAAATTTCTACAGTCAGTGCAGCTCTCTTTGGGATGAAGTCCAGTTTTTATTTATTTATTTATTTACGAGGTCTTGCTACATTGCCCAGGCTGGTCTGGAACTCCTGGGCTCAAGTGATCCTCCTGCCTCAGCTTCCCTAGTAGCTGGGATTACTAGTGTGTGCTACTGTACCTGACAGTTATTTTTACTGTTGTTCATCTTTTTGAGAAATGTTAAGTCTCAGAAACAAGTTTTGAAGATCACTTTTCATACCCCTTCCTCTCTAGAGGGGTATTTTCCTGGAGATTGGAGATGAATTAACCCCATCAGCAAATTCTATCAAGGCTCAAGTGCTGTATCACTTCCTTTCTTCTGGTCACACTGCATCTTCCCAAAGGTTGTAAACTGTTCTCTGTTACTGTTTCAAACTCATTACAGTCCATTGTACTCTGCAAATTAGTAACTTCTAATTACTTAACTAGTTAATAACTTCTAATTACTTAACTTACTAGTTACTAAATCGCAACTTCTTTGAGATCACCTCTTGTGTGTATAGTGACTCTATCTTACACCAAACTGGTTCCTAGTCTATCCCATGCCGTAGCCCTTTAATACGGTTCCTGCAGGTTGCGACCCACAGGCTGAGAACCGCTGATCTAGGGTTTGTAATCTTTCCATGGTACAGGCATGAAGTACCCAAGGGTTTTTTTTTTTTTTAGCAATTATGAATGAGAACTCCACGCTTAGTGGGTAATATGGGCTGAAATATGTTCCCTCCCCAAATTCTTGTGTCTAAGTCTTAAACCCCAGTACTTCAGAATGTGACTGTAGTTAGGAATAGACCTTTTAAAGAGGTAAATAAGGTCATAGGGGTGGGCCCTAATTCAATAGGACTCATGTCCTTATGAGAAGAAAAGATTATCTTGTAGACAACACCAGAGCCAGGGGAGACCAGGTGAAGATCCAGGGAGATGGCCACCTGCTTGCCAAGGAAAGAGGTCTCAGAAGGGACCACCCTGCTGACACCTTGAGCTTAGACTTTCAGCCTCCAGAACTGTGAGAACATGTATTTCTGTTCTTTAAGCCACCCAGTCTGTGGTACTTTGTTATATCAGCCCTCATAAATTCATAGAGTGGGTATGGATCTCTGTTAATAAATATAGATATCATGGCTGAGGCTGAGTAGTATTCCTCAGGGCAGAACAACACAAGATATTCAAGAAAAGTCTATTTCTTTCTTTCAGATTAAATTCCAACTCTGGATTCCTTATTCTTCACGACTGGCAGGAGATAGGATTTCAGCTCTTTTGGAATTTTCTTCCATACTTAGGAAGTTCGTTGTATGCACCTTCCTGGGTCAGGCACCATTCCAGAGTTTTATATAGCGGCAACGTGTTGGAGAGGGTCCAGCGAGCTTTAGCTCTTAGAGATTACCTTTGAGATTTCCTTTGTCCAAATTCACATCCCCAGGGGATGTGAGCATCTGTTACTAAGCTATTCTAGGCTCCATCTACCTAAACTTCCTTGTAGTCTCTGGTCTCCAGGGTGTTGCTGTCTCTCCAACCTTGCTGCCAGAGGGCAGATGAGCCCTCAGTTCTCAGTATACACAGACTTCTGTCACTCTCCCCTGTAGAGGGTCTGTTTCTAGTCTGGGGGAACTACTTTACCTTCAGGGCTAGTCATACCATTCTGTAAGTCTCCTCCTAATCTTGCTGCAGAGATCTTTGATTTTCCTGTTTTCTGACCTATTACATACTTTCCTGCTCTTAGGTAATGGAGTATTGATATGCGATTAATCACAATAGTAGCTCCCAAAGGATCTGATGGCTGAACAGTATTCCTTAATAGTTTGTTTTAGAAATGTTACTGTATGGGTAGATCCAAGTAATTTAATTTGCATTAAAAATATATTATGGAGGTAAAATTTACAAACAATAGACTTTACTAATCTCAAACGTTCAGTTCAATGAGTTTGGACAATTACATACACCCATGTAATCACCACGCAAAGCAGGATACGGGACATTGCCCTAACTGCAGTAAATTTCCTCGTGTGTCCTTTGGGTCAATCCCCACCCTGTAGGCAACCATTATTTCTGTCATCATAGATTATTTTGCCTATTCTAGAACTGCATAAAAATGAAATCACGTAGCGTGTACTATTTTTGTGTCTATCTTCTTTTGCTCAGCATGTTTTTGAGATTCATCCGTGTTATTATGTATATTAGCAGTTTGTTCCTGCCATCGCTAACTAGTCTTCCACTGTGTCCTTTAAAAAAAAAAATCTTTGGATTACTCTGTTTCTGCCTCTGCCAGAGTATGTGTTGGCCTCTGAAAAATGCAGGGGGTTTGGCAGAGCCATTCAGTTAAATATCATCAGTGCTAATCAGGCAGAATTTGCACAAAGGTACATTTCTAACTTGCCCACTTTGGTGAGTGCTCACTCTAGAGGGAAATATCTTGAGTCCTTTTCTCTGATCCATCCACAATCTAGATACAGGCTGTCACTGAACCTCTGAGATTACATTCAAAATATGTGTGACTAGATCATTAGTTAAACTGAGGTAACAGATTTTGAAAATTTAGTGGCTCAAGGAACAAGAAATTCCTTTCTTCCTTCCTTTTTTGAGACAGAGTCTCACTCTGTTGCCTAGGCTAGAGTGCCATGGCATCAGCCTACCTCACAGCAACCTCAAACTCCTGAGTTCAAGTGATCTTCCTGCTCAGCCTCCCAAGTTATCAGGGACTACTGGTGTGTGCTGCAACACCTGGCTAATATGTTCTTATTTTTCGTAGAGACAGGGTCTCGCTCTTGCTCAGGCTGGTAACTCCTGAACTCAAGGGGTCCTCCTGCCTTGTCCTCCCAGAGTGCTAGGATGACAGGTGTGAACCACTGTTCAAGGCCAAGAAATTTCCTTTTCACATAAAAGTCTAGAGGGGTGTTCATGTCAGCAGAGAGATACGATTTCACATAGACACTTAGGTGCCGGGACTGTCTGTCCAGCCTCTTTATCCCATGGGTTCTGAGATTGCTGTGGACATACCAACCCAGTCATCCAGAAGGGACAAAAGGAGCTCATGTGTGAAGATTTTATAGGTAGTCTCAAGATTGGAAGAAGTCACTTATGCTCACATCTCACTAGAGCAGTGGTTCTCAACCTTCCTAATGCTGCGGCCCTTTAATACAGTTCCTGTGGGTTGCGACTCACAGGTTGAGAACTGCTGTACTAGAGGGAACCCAGTTACTTGGCCTCAATTAATGGCAAGAGAGGTTGGCCAATCTAGTACAGCTGGTGTCCAAGAAGTCAAGAATGGATACTGTAGCTAGAAGCCTCTCCTACAATTGTGTTCTTTACATTTATCTGTAGAACAGTTTCATAGCTTTGATTAGGTTCTCAAAAGGGGGACTCTAAATCCAGAAATGTTTAAGAGCTTCCTGGTCAGGGAATATTAGCACTACTGTTTTCGCCTTGCTCTGGAAGGTATATTGGGCTATCAAGGCAAAACAATGGAGATGACATAAAATACACACGATGTAGGAAAACCCTCTTTCTCATTGCTGCACAGGTGGCACGAGACTGCTCATATTCCTTGGAATACACATTGCAGCACTTGAGGCAGACATCCTATCAGCTACTCCATCTCACAAAAATCCTGGGTATTAGAAGAAGCCACATTTCATTTTAAAGAATGTGCTTCTAGGATTAGGTTGTTGGTTGTAACTCTTTATCATGTTCAGAAAATTCCTCCTACTTTGCTAAGATGTAAAAAAATGAATAGTGAATGAATGAATGTATCTTTTCTGATATTAAACCATCTTCACATTTATGGTATCGACCTAAGACACTTACGACGTATTTTGTGAAAACGTGTTGCTGAAGTTGGCTAGATAATGTTATATGTAGAGTTTAAAATTTTTTATTCCATATGAAATGGAACTATTGTTTTCATTTCTATGTCTTTGATTTTGATATCAAGATCTTATTAGCTCATAAAAGGACAGGCTCCTTTTTCCTTTTTCTTTGCTTTGGAACCATTTGAATAGAGATTATTGGTCTGTGAAGATTTGGCAAATCTTGTTCATCAAAACATTGTGACCTTTTTGTAGGTGGATTTATAAAGATTTGAATTATTTAGTGGTTTTAAATACATTCATGTTCTTTAATTTTTTTTTTTTTTTTGAGATGGGATCTCACTATGTTGCCCAGGCTGGCCTCAAACTCCTGGAGCCAAGTGATCTTCCCACCTACCTCCTGAGAAGCTTGGACTGCAGGCACATGCTACTAGGCCTGGGTCTTGATTTTAGAATCAATACATTTTTCTAATTTCCTTTTCATTAAAAAAGTATCTACTTCAGCTAAGTTTTTAAATGTTCACAGTACTCTTAGTATTAAAAAGATTCTACTAAAACTATCATTAGAATCTCTACATTCTAGTCTTATGTGTTTCTTTTCTCTTTCTTTATTGTCAGTTTTACCAGAAATTTACCTATTTTACTATCATTCTATAGAATTAGCTTTCTGTTTTAACCCTATCTATAATATGATTTTGTGGTATCCAGTTCTAAAACTGTGCATATAACATAGACAGATAGTTTTTTCTTTTTCATTTTCTCCCCCCTCCTTTCTTTTAGATCTAAGCCTTTTTACCTTGAATGAGAGAGACTGAAGAGAAAGGATTTGCTAGCCCTTGACCTACTTCTGACGTTGCCCAGATTACTCACATAGATATATGTGATAAGAAAAAGGTGAACACACAGTCACTCTGCTTCAGGCTTTCATCACAGCCTCAGTCCTCACAGGAGGCTGCTGCAGACACAAATCCAATGTCTCCTCATTCTTGAAGTTTCCTTTGTCACCTCTACCGAGAAGTGTTTTTACTAAATTGGGCTGCTCCACCCACCTCTGCCACTGGCCTTTTAAAATAGAAAGGTTTCCAAAGAGAATGCTTTCTTTCTAGCCAAGGGGAAAAACACCCAGAGGCACAAACACCCCATTTTAAGAAGGAAAAAAACTATGCCTGAGGCATCTGAAAAACTTTCCCAAGCAGGCTGAGTTCTCTCAGGGTATTATTTCACCAAAATGTATTCTTTGAATCAATCTCTACCTTAATAGACTGGAGGGAAAGTTTCCAACAGATCTTTTTACTGATAGTTTTGATTACTCTCTAGTAGAAAATTTCAAAGCCTTTTTGCCAGAGGCAAGGGAACGGAGGGAGGAAGAGAGAACTCTTCCATGAGTTTGGGGTGGCTGGCAAACCCTTTCAATCAAATATGAGTGCCAAAGGCAGCGACAGCCAATTTTTCAATCTTCAATGCATCTCAAATTACAGTCTTTGGATCCCTAGATAACATCAATAATCTGACAAAGTCTATAGTGTCCTTTTAGATATTAGTGTCAAAACTCCACCTGAAATATCTCTCATCAAAATTTCATTTTGCTGAGAATATGTTTGTCACATTTGACAGCACCAGCTGTCTTTGGCGCTGTTGAAGTCATGTTAAGAAGCAAATCTAAGAAACGCTGCTTGATAGAGAGAAAAGGTGTATCAGAAAGTTCCAGGATGACTCTCCAAGAACTGGACTAAGTCTGAGTGACAAGAGGGCTAAGGATAAGTGAAACATTCAAAAAAGTTTATCAAGGTACCCTCCTCCTCTGTTTCTGCTGATACAACAAGATCGCTGTTAAGTGTTTTAAGAAGCCCATTCCAGTATGTTGTTTTACTTTTATAAAGACAACTTGGAACCTTATATAATAAACAGTGCTAGTAGTATTATTCCATTTTACAGATGAGAAAACCAGCTCATTTGGAACATAGTAATACTTTTGATCCATTAATACATATGCTAAAGCAGATTTTGTATTGTATTTCATTTTCTCTCTCCTTTTACACTGGACATATAACCTACATTTGACTTTAAAGTTACTGGCCCAACACTGGCTGCAGAAGCAGTTTCATCAGACAGGCCCACACTTGTCAGGAAGACAGGTTGGTCCTGACAGATCTTCTATTCTGTTCTCCTTTCATTTTAGGGTGGCAGTACACCAAATAAAGAGGAAATAGGGTTTTACAGCAAATAACTAACTTACAAATAACAGATCTTGTATGGACAGATCTCCCCATTTGACCTTATAAGGGACCATACAGTATTTAATATGTAGCCAAGCAGAAGCATACAGAAGCGACTGTATTCCTTAAGAAGAAAATCAATTTATTAAAAATATTCAAGCTGAGTGTAGGTGAGAAACTCCTTTGTACTTTACCTTTGATTTCCACATGGAAATATTTAATTTTAAAATGTTCTTCTTGTTAAAAAAGTATTGATATGGAGAAACTTGATGGTAAGTAGGGTGTATAGTAAGAAGGAGACAGGAAAATTAGCTAATGAGTAATTTTTTTTCTGAATTGAGTATAGCTATGGTTAAAAATATATGAAAGGCCCTTTCAAATATAATCTTTCCTTACCAATCTTTACTTTTTATACTTAGACTTTGTCAAGGACATTTTCCTATTCATTCCGATTCAACATTTCTTACGGTTTAAGATCAATTCTTATCATTATTTGTAAGACAAGAGTAGTTTTATGTTCATATGTATATATCTATGTAATATGCCTTTCTGCATTATGTACATGAACATATTAACGTTGTGCATGAACACATTGGCCTATATTAAAATTCATTTTTTTCACATTGTAATTCACATATTGATGGGGAAGGAAAGAAAGTAGAGAGGTTCAACTTGATTTTAAAAAGGGATTTGAATGAATGTTTTTAAAAGGAAATTAATTACGGCCACCAGAGCTCAGCCTTGCGCATCCTGTGAAAACCACATGAACTTGGACAAGCACTCCCTGACGGGAGACCGTTCTGGTCCCTTCAGAACATAACTCACTAGAGGCTGAAACGTTTCCAACCCCTTTCAAGAAGACTTGCCCTCCCCGCCCACCGCGGTTTACAATGACCTTTCCCTTCTGCAAAGCCGGAGATTACCGGGTTACCACCACCAACGCAGCCCTCCCTCGCCGTCCCGTCAGTCCTGTCGCGTCCCCTTGCCTGACTACTGCTGCCGTCCTGTCCTGGATGCCATTTCAGGGCGACAGCTCACAAAGCTTTTACTTCCAAACAGCTACTTTTTGATATGTGGTGGCCTTAGCGGTGGTGCAACAGGCAGAGAATGCTGATCAGTCTGAAAATCCTGGGCAGTCAAGGTGGGAGGTGGGTGGGTGGGGTGGCGCGGCGTGGCTGGAAAGCCCCCGTGGAGCGCGTGTTGCTAATGGGACCAGGGCGAATCTCTGAGGCCGCCACTCCCTGGAGAGAACCATCCCGAGGCCTTAGTCCCCGCCGCGCCGCCCACGCCTCCAGGTGTACAGACCCCGCCCTCAATTACTCTAACTAAAATTGATAGCTTGCACTTGCGGAGATACACCGGGAAAGCGGAAGAGAACTTTATAATCATGGCCAGGGAGAGTAGGGGGACAGAGAGAGTCGCACTAGCTTTGGTCTGCGGATCCAGTCAAGCCAAAAATCAGTCACAGAACCTTAAACACCTTTCTAGGAGCAAAGTCGACTCTACGTCCTTTGCAGCCTCCAGTTAGGGGCGGCGCTGAGAGAAACTCTGCGCCTTTGGGAAAGTTTAGAAACTGAATTACGAAAGCCTGGGAGGCCATACTTCCAGGGATCCGTGGGCTCCGAGATGTTTTCCAGAGCTTTTCAAGTGGGAAGAGGAGAGCAACAAAGTGAAAATGCGGCGTGCAGGGGCGCCCTGCAGAGTCCGGCGAGCTGTAGGGGCGCTGGGGTGAGCGCGGGAGGGGGTGGGGTGCGGTCCCGAACTGGCGCGCGGTCACGGGTCTCCAGCCGCGGGCGTGTGGCTTCGGGGGCGGGGAGAGTCGGTAAGATAATGAATGGAAAGCTTAGGTGACCACCCCACGCCCCCAGCTCCTGCGGCCGCGGCGGGAAGTTGGGCAAATGAATGGGGGAGGGGAGCGCAGAAGGCAGGGGCGCAGGGGGCGCCACACCTGGTAAGGGGACAAGCCGGGCGGAGGGAGGCCGCGGGTGCGGGAGCTGCTGACTCGGGCTACGTGGAGCAAGCAGGAAAGAAGGGAGGCGGAGGAAGAAAGGCGGCTGGCGGCGGCTGCTTGCTCGGCCCTCCCTCGGCGCCCCCTCCGCCTCGGCGCGCCCAAGCCGGGGCCGCTGACACTCCCGTGTCCCGCTGCGGAGCGCTGCCCCGATCTCGTGCGGCCCGGGCAGGGTGTCGTGCTGCCCTCGCTGGCCTCCTGGCGGAGCACCGGCGGCCGGCGGGGTGGGCGCAGGGGGCGGCCCCGCTCTGGGCGACTGCCGAGGGGCGGGCGGAGGGCCGGGCTCGGCTGGCGGCGGGGCGGGGGCCGCCGAGACTGGCCGAGCGGCCTGAAGCCAGCCCGGGGGCCGCGGGAGCGGGACGCGCGGCGGGAGACGGCGCAGGTACAGGGGTGGGGGACGGCGCCCCCCGGGCGCGCAGCCAGTGGCCGAGGGGACCGCTCCGAGCCAAACGGCGCGCTCGGCTCTCGCTGTCCCGCCGCAGACGGGCTTTGTGGCTGTGCGTGTGCGTGTGCGAGTGTGAGTGCGGGGTGTGTGTGGGTGTGCGTACACGCGAGCCAGCCTGCAGGAGGCGAAGCTCTGCGGGCCTCCCTTACCCACCAGTTGACCGAGCCCCGGGAGGGAAGTTGCTGCAGCCGCCGGGGACGCCGGCTCTCCTGTCCCCAGGCCAGGTCTTCGGCCGAGACCCGCCCAAGTGACACGTACGTGGCCTGCGGTTACCTGGGCCGAGGTGGGGACCCGGGAACGCTTGCTGGGGCCCTTGGAGATTTCCCGAAATCCGCGTTCCAGTGGACCTGGACGGCGGGGAGCCGGGGTCCCGGCGCCCTGCAGAGTGAAGCTGCTAAGGCGCAGACTCCCGCACCCCTTGCTTCCAGCTACGACCCACTGGGGCTGGGGACTTCCAACTCAAGTTTCTGTCCAACCGCCCAACAAACGTGCTTTGCAAGTAACTGGGGATGGTAAGGTGAGGGAGGGACCTGGATTTGAGTTGACGGTTTTGAAATCGACAGGTTCTTCGGCGTGCGTAGGACTGTTTTGTTGTGAATGGATTTAAAGTTTAATCTTGTTTTTCTTTGCTGCCATTTGGCCTTTGATATGTTAAGAGTGTAGGCATTCAGGACTTGTGGCTGCCTCCTGTCTGGGGCCTGAGATTGTTCTCTGCTGGTGTTCCTGTTTCTTTTCCTTTTGGTTGAAATCTGTGGCTTTATGGTAAATTCGGGTGCTGTCTTCTTTCACTATGAATGCGTTGCTTCCCATTGGAATAGATACATATTCATAAACAGAAATATTGACAACGTACCTGGTTATTAGAGCACAATCCTCTATTCCTTCAGGCTCTCACAGTGTGTTTTTTAACCTATTTGCATAAGTGTCCTTTGCTCAGTAAGCATCACTGTGAAGCCAGAGACTTGTGATTTAAAGCCTGCAATTCTGGCTAAAGGGAGACTCTGCATTCGGAAAATTCTAACTTCTTGTAAGAAATTCTTCCCTTGTCAGATAAAAGAGGGAGTCCCAGGAAAAAGGGTGTATATTAGACTCATGGCTGTTTGAATCAAACAAATTGAGCTTAAAACACAACGCCAACACATATAGATACATAATGCCACCTCGTAATCTCACCAAGCCCGGGTAGGAGTGAGCATGATTGTTCCAAATGCAAAATTATGATCAGCGTTTTAAGTGTATTAAGGCTGCCTTTTTCTCGATGGCATTTAATTCGAGGATAAAGACGCCAAGTACCTGGGAAGGAGGTAGCGTGAGGCAGGACGGCCCCGGCCGAGCAGCAGGCGGAACCTCGGTTGTCACAATCCGAGCCCACACGCGCACCGCGTCCCCTAGCGGTGCAACCTTAGCCAGTCGGATCAGCTCAGCGTCCTCATCTGGAAAACGGAAGGCGCTTGATGCATCTTTGCTGTTGCTTCCACCTCCCCCAATAACTAGAAAAGGGTGGGTGGTAATCTCATGTTAGAACAGCAGGGAGGGAATAAAGGAAAGTGACAGGGCAGGAAGGCCGAGAAGATGGAAAAATCCCAGCAACAGGGGATGGCCTACGGGGGAGAAAACCTGTAGTTGGGAGTTGATATCCTCCATTCCCCCCCGCCCCCCCGCCCCCAGGGTAGCAATAATCCCCCCTCCCATCAATTTTCTGTTACTCTTATTATTTAAAGCTTGTGAGTCTGCTTAGTTCACGGGCTAAGGTAAAGTCAAGGTGATCCTGGGAGTCGGGCCTCTACTTGGTGTCACCCATGGACTTCCCACGAGCATCATTGCCTCTCTGGGGAACGCTGCTGCCCAGGGCTGTGGGCACTCAGCAAGGATTTCAGCATCCCTGAGAGTGAAGCAAAGAAATAACAGAGGTGGGAATGTAAGTGGCAGCCCTTTTAAACTTCTGTTTTCGTTCAAAGCTAGTATTTTTCCAAAAAGTGATTTGATTTGTTTTTTAAGTTATACCTTAGACTTTGCAAGGTGTTATTGAATCTGCTTTATACTGACTTTACTGGAACCGTAGAAAGTTAAAAGCTCACTTGCTGAGACTTTTTAATGCCCAGTCACATCCTGTCTGAAGTTAGTGATATTTAGGGCCAAGAATCATTTCAAACACTAGTGAGGAAAGTTGCAATCTGGGCAGAATACACTGTGTCATTTTCATTGGGAGGCTCCAAGTATTCAGCAAATAACAGCACTTTTGGAATTGAGTTTGAGGTCCAGATTTGTCATGTCCGTGCTTCATATGTGGCCTGACCTTTAATTTTTTTTTTTTTTTGCTATCAATATGCATACACCATTGAGGAATATGATTTATTTGTAAGTGAAGTGTGATGTAATAAAAACTCAAGCATAAGCTCTTGGTTTAGAGTCTGAAAAGTGCTCTGGCCGTGTTAAGTCACCATCAGACTGCTGTTTAGTTTCTTATCTTTACATATCCTGTTATCCCCCAAAGTCTTGATGGTGTTATTGTTATATTTAAATAAATACTTTGCAGAAAACTATTTCGGCTGTCTTAGAAAGTTGAGAGAAGGAAATTTAATTCAACAATTATTAAATTGTTTTCATGTGGTAGATACAAGGAGGTGACAAGAAAACTCCAGCAAGAGCAATTGAAGAGGAAAAGTTGCATTTGAAAAAGAAAATATATGTGTGAATATACATGTGTATTTATGTATATGGCATAACTCAAGACCCTTGGCCTGCCAGGAAATGGAGAATTAAATTCTAACTGTGGACAAAACTTCACAGGGCTTAAAGAATGATGTGTCTCTTAAAAGATGAATGGCGGGTGAGTGTGGATGGATTTGGAGTCCTGGGTGATGAAGGCTGGAAAGTTACTAGGTGGCAAATTACGGGGGACCTTGGGTGTTAGTTTAAGGAGTTGTGCTACATGGGGAAGGGGAGGGGAGGAGGAAGTATTTAAACCCCAAGATGCAGGAAGATTCTGAGTAACCCGTATTCGGGCAAAATAAGGGGTGCAGTGATTCTTACTCTCTCACGTGCCTTGGCAACTTGTGGCTATGAAGTTGTAGGACACTGTTGCCAGTTTATCCAGATTATATAAAGGCTTCAGAACGAACTAACCTTTGGTTTCTTCCTCCCTATTCTTCCCAAATTGATAGTGCGCTTTGTGTTTTTGAGACTCTTACTTTAGTGAAAATGATGCTATTGTGTTATATCTGGATCTTTTGGGGCCTTTTGAATGTGTGGGTTAAAATCATTCTGCAGACCTGGAAAACATTGTCTGTCTGCGTGTCTCTCTGTTTAGGGAAGAGCTTGTTGGTTAATGCTAATTTAAACACAGCTCTCTTCTGGCAGCTGGCATTCTTGACCCTGTTTATGTTATACATGGTACTTAGCCCCAGTGGTTAGAATGTTTGCAGCACAGAAGAAAAGAATTATTATTAGTTTGAAAATGGGGTTAATACCCTGTAAATGATAGGAGGTAAGGTTGGTGGGAGTGGCGAGGGAGAGAGTAGTAGTAGCCTGGTACTACAGTGAGGGCTGACACAACCCTCACAATACTTTTAAGTTTAACCTCCAATTGAAGTAGCTTGCTCGGTCCAGTACAATAATACCCCTATAAAAACCTGCTTGTGGGGGAGGATGGGTGCAGGGAGGGTAATTCATGGGACTGCACCTGTGGTGCATCTTAGAAGGGGACAGGTGAAACTTTCGACATGCAGAATATAAATGTCTAAACACAATAACTAAGAAAATGCCATAAAGGCTATGTTAACCAGTTCAATGAAAATATTTCAAATTGTATATAAAGCCAGCACATTGTACCCCGTGATTGCATTAATGCACACAGCTATGATTTAATAAAAAAAGAACAACTTTTTTTTCTAGTCAACTATTGCTTTTTATTGTTATTTTTCAGATCCCTAAAGCTGAAGTGTTTAGTTCATTATGACTCAAATAGGAAGGAGCTCTGTGGGATCCACTTGGGAGAGGTGTTCTACAGCTCACACCCCAATACCTCTGTGTCACAGGGGGTAGTGAGTAGGTTTTCAGCTGCATTTGGAAAGTGGGGCTGATTTGGGTGTCTTTTAATTGCCCTTGAATCTGGAGATACCAGATAACCAGGAGACAGTAGAAAGAAGCTAACTTAATCTCTTCCAATCATCTTCTGAATGCAATTTGCATGAACAATTCTCTCACCAGTTTATCTTCTAGTTTGGCCTGCTTAATAAGTTAGTTATGTAGAAGGAATCCTTACTTAGTATACTTGATTTCTTAGGACACATTTTTGTGGGGGAGGAGGCAGAGATGGTGGTGGTGGTGATTTTAATTAAATTCCCTGGCATTTTTAAAAGCAGGTTAGTATTATTTCAAAGTAGTATTGTTGCTGTTATTGACTTGAGATGGATCAAAGAAAATTGTCTTCCTTCTTTGTTCCTGTCATCTGACCAGTGTTACAGAAGCTTTCACCCTGCAGTTCATGTAACATTCAGATTTCTTTTTTCCAGAAAGGAAAAAAGACTATTTCACTGCATTCAGGTATTTACGTTATAATTTATTTTTACACTAGTACTATTTGCAAAAAACTGATATAATGACAGGACAGACCCTTAACTTTAATCACTTTAGTCACAGTGTGAAAACAAGCATGAACGAAGCCAGGATGAGGCAGATCAGGCTGAGTTTGCTATATAATGAAAATAAGAGAAAACAAGCCTTTTTCTCTAAAAGAGAAAGTTTGACAAATAACACCTGACCATGGGTCATTTTCGAGAGGAATTTTCAAGGTTGTAACTATTAAAGGAAATTTTCTTCATTAAGGCCATTGGAGTTGCTGGTTTCTTGCCGTGGATTTGGCTCATTCCAGAGTGTGAACATCAACTACAACATATGTGGCTTCCGTGATTCTATGTTGTAATTTGCTCTCTTTTCTCACGCATTCATGCCTCTAAATAAACTATTTTACCAAGTGAAAATTAGAAGTCAAATG